>SRQL01000350.1:0-28733 GCA_018360575.1 Claviceps sp. LM454 group G7
CATGACGCTAGCAGGGGGGCTGCATACACTAACCCCTTTGGGAAGGATGGAAGGACAATTACATTAGTTATGTGATGGATGAATAAAGTCTCCCGGAGATGGGACATCTCCGTTCTCCTCAGGGACCTTGTCTCGGAAGTGGAATGGTACGACCGGCATGAACCCATGGAACCAGTTTGCGCCAAGACTCTCTACGGCTACCCTAAGGCACGAAGCGCAATCTCGGTCTGTTTGCGCAGGATTTCAATGTATTGAATCTGCAATGTGATGTATGTAACTACATATTATTAGTTGGAATATACGGAGATATTGAATCAAGCTACCCACTCGTATGCTATTTGTGGTGCGTTATTGCTCTGCCCATTCAGTTGCGCTCCACAGCGTTGCCAAGGTCAAACGATACAACAAACGATACAAGACGATCCTGATCCTAGCCATTCAAACCAATGGCCTGTCTACGACTACGTTTCTATCTTCTATCCATGCCGAACATGCTTGTTCCCGGCGGTTGTTGGACAGTAATCGTGCTCCATGCCCAATGCAAGGGCGCGAGCTTGCTATGTACCTGTTGATGTCATTGTTGTCTGGCTTGGCAATCCTCCATCATCGCCTGGACTCTGGAGGCCTCAAACGAGATGAGGCACCCTTTTGTACTATATACAGGAGAACACTTTTTAGTTTTCTCCTTACAATTACGGCCAGGTAGATTGAAGTGAGCCACGGTCTTGACCAGGGCCACAAGTCAACGACATGCGAGCGTGCCGTTCACGTTGTCAGTTGATGTGAGCTCAATCTCCAGACACGTCATTGGAGCCTGATTCAGCGAAGAATCACGAAACCCTGCCCCATCTGCAGCATCCATCGAATGCCTGCAATATCATGCCCCACGTCCTCCTTCGCGGGACGGCACCTGGAACCAGACACGCACGATAACCTCCGACGGGCCGCCCCCTTCTCACGCTTGATCAGGAAAATGTAATATGTATGTTGTGTCTCTGTTCATGCAAGGTACACATAGGGCTTTTCCGTAAACCTTAGGTACGTACCATCAACTCCTTTGCCACCAGTCGGGCGGCGAGCTTTCGGCCGATCAGAGTATGTGTATAACAACTTGCAAGTCGTTGTTACAGAGAGGTAGGAAGGTTAGGTACCTAGGTACTCAGTACATACATAAATAGGTACCTAAAAGGCACAAGAATGACGCTAACAGGTCTTGGCAGAGTTTCGTGATTCGTCACACCACATAATTACACTGTCTCTCGCCAGGCGTCGTCACCAGCTTCAACAACAGCGCCGGCAGCTCGGCAACTACTATTGAATTGTTGTTTCACGAGTACTTTCATTTAGAGCCCTCACCTTCGTGTATGACGAGTGTTTGCATACGCAAAACCCCGATTCGCTACCATCCAGCGTACTGCACCTCTTCATTTCCCTCGCCGCTGCCCTGTTTGCGGCTCCCCGGGTTGAGGCCGTGTCAAGGCCTCTCGCTTACTGTTTGAAACAAAAAGAATCGTGGCTAAACCTGACGCCAGCGTCAGAAACATACTCAGTTCCCGACACCCCGCCATACCCGCCATGTAAATGGCCATGGGTACACCTTTCGTATCCTGCCTTGAACCTAGCTCGCTGGAGGGATTCAAGCGAGGAAAGCCCCATGATGAACAGCCATCGACAGTCCCAGAAGTCTTCCTACACGCCATGGACGTGCGTGAAAAGGTATTTGTCGAGGAGCAGCATGTGCCATTGGAGAATGAGCTCGATGCCGACGACCCTCGCTCATGTCACTGGGTAGTCTATGCGACTGTGGACGGATCAGCGGAGAAAGAAGTCCGCGATCATGCAGGCAACGTGACACAGCCGCAGAAGAGCTCTACACAAAGCAAGCCCATTGGAACCATCCGTGCCGTACCGTTCCCCCACGAGCCTCATCCAAAGTCCGGGGCCGAATACTGGAACGGCCAGTTGGTGTCGACCGGCAAAGAGACTGTTCATTCACTTTCAACAGACTCCACGCTCGACAGGGGCCTGGATCGGGCGACAACGTTCCACAACGGGAAGGAGCCATACATCAAGCTCGGGCGGCTGGCCGTGGTCAAGGAATACCGAGGCCATGGCTTCTCGAAGCTTTTGGTGCAAACGGCGCTCACGTGGCTTCAATCCAACCCAGCTTTCTTTGACCCCAGCTCCGCGGAAGTTGCGCAGACAGGGGGGCTGGCCAAGGCTGAGCTGTCTAAGTGGGATGGTCTTATCTGTGTTCACGCCCAAAAGGAGGCAATTGGGCTGTGGGAGAAATTGGGATTTGTTATCGACGAGGAAATGGGCTCGTGGCGGGAAGAGGGGATACACCACGTGGGAATGTTCAAACGAATAAAGCACGAGACCGACGGGGCTTCAGGCATCCCTACGACACCTACAGTGATCGGTTGAAATCATGGCTTCTGATTAGCAAGCATGTATTTATGAGTTGGATAGATGTCCTTGCTCTGGACAACTTGAGCTGTATAGAGGACGATCAAAAGAAGACGAATACAGGAACAGGAAGATAAGAACGGGAGGAGATAGACCGGGAGGAGAAAGGCCAGGAAGAATGCTATGCGAAATAGAGTCATGTGTTGAGTGACCTAGGCATAGACACCAAAAACACTTACAAGGAAACGCCAAAGAATCCATTTCAATCACGCCTCTCATAAAGTACAATCATTGACTTCCTTCACAAATCACAACAGTATGTGTCTGGCACCCTTGGTTGATTTTGCACATTGATTGCCAAGCCTTGACTATACAATGTGCTTCAAAAGGCGTATTGAATTCATCCATGCTCTTTGTTAAGCCCAATGTTGATTTTTATTGGCACTCTCGAGCCACTTTTGACAAATAAATAGCCGTAGCGTTCCTATGTCCCGAAACGCACAAATGCAATTCTGAAAGATGCCGGAACCACGCCGAGAAAGCCCGCCGCAAACCCTCCCTATATCCATCCATCTTGCAAGCCGAAAAAATAAACCATGATCGTCCCCCCTAGAACTAAATATGGCAATTTATCGGTTGCTCTTGGCCACACGCTCCAACTCATCCTTCTTCTTGATAGCGTACGAGTTGCTGCTGCCCTTGGCGGCGTTGATCAGCTCCTCGGCAAGGCACTCAGCAATCGACTTGACGTTGCGGAAAGCGGCTTCTCGGGCACCGGTGGTGAGCAGGGCAATGGCCTGGTTGACGCGGCGGAGAGGGGAGACATCGACAGCTTGTCGTCGGACGGTACCGGCGGAACCAATTCGGGTAGAGTCTTCACGAGGACCGCAGTTGACAATGGCGTCAACGGCGACCTGGATGGGGTTCTGGTCGGTCATCAGGTGGATCTGTAGAGCAATTGATGTTAGATACACCGCCTCACTTGCCTTCTGCGTCACGATTCCGAGCTGCATGCGGCGTCGAGTAGAAAAGAGGGCATCAAGGAGGAACAGTTCCAGCATTGTGAGTTGCTGTTTTGCCGTCACAATGGTTGTCCCTGTCCCGCATGTCCTCCCTCCTTCCCTTCGGATGGCCTATCTCCGCAGGCTGAGCGCATTGCTGGATTGGGTAATCAACGTACGATCTCGAAGGCGTGGGCAACAATGCGGACAGCCATCAGCTTCTTTCCGTTGTTGCGTCCGTGCATCATGAGGGAGTTGGTCAATCGCTCGATGATGGGGCAGTTGGCCTTGCGGAATCGCTTGACGGCATATCGACCGGCGGAGTGCGTGACGTAGACGGGGTTTCGCAGAGAAATGTAGTCACTATTCGAGTCGGAAACAAAGAGTACATCAGCAAACAAGTTTCATACACATTCATGTATCGCCCAATGATTGTCATCTCCCTCGATAATCTGTTTCAAGTCGTCTTTCGTAGTCTATTCGCGATTCGCATTGGAAGGGCAGGATTTGGGAACTGGGCAAATGTTCTTTGCAGAACGGTCTGCTTCTTTTCGCACGTACGTCAAAGAGATGTCGCGAACCTCGACCTCGTAATCCCACTTGTTGAACAACTTGATGTTGCCAATCTCCTTAGTGACATCCTTGGGGAGAACGTCAGAGACCACAGGGGCCTGGACCGCGATATCACCACCTTCGACAGACATGTTGAGCTGATCTGCAGTCGAAAATATATCCGGTCTTTTGCTGGCGGGCGGACTGCGGGTTAGTAGTGCAGGTTGGCGAGATGTGTATTTTTTTGAGCAGGTTCTGAGATGATGCGCTCGCCGCTGGGGCTCGGCTAGCAAGAGGCAGCGAGGTTTTTTTTCGGCCGCTGGTGGACGAGCCTGGCGAATCAGGAGCCGCGAGGTTGTCGGTACGTATCCTTCCGCACTGGCTTTATTAGGGCACGCGGGCCCTGGGCAAAACGCCGCAAATGCGGCGCAGTGAGTGGCTAGCCCACCACGCCTGGGCCCTCCACTCTTGGAGAAGTGCGTGTGGGATGAATGTCGTCTTCGGCTTCTATCGAGTAAAATTTCCCGTTTCTTCCTCCACACTCCCGCCAACGACAAGCACATCAGATCAAAATGGTACGCCGAACAACTCCCCGTCATGAATTATTCCGTATCTCTCCAAAGGCGCTTCAAGTCCGCCACAGAATGAACACGCCGCAGAGAAGCACTCATTCACCGACGAAAGACGGATGAACAGACAAGCCTTTGCGAGAAAAAATGATGATTTGGTGGATCATGATACTAACGCGGGGCTTCGTTGCCTTTCGAATTATAGGCGCCTGCTGCTGGAGCTAAGAAGCAAAAGAAGAAGTGGTCCAAGGGCAAGGTCAAGGACAAGGCCCAGCACGCCGTCCTCCTCGACAAGACCACCTCGGAGAAGCTCTACAAGGATGTCCAGTCCTACCGTCTGGTCTCGGTCGCCGTTCTCGTCGACAGAATGAAGGTCAACGGCTCATTGGCTCGCCAATGTATTAAGGATCTCGAGGAGAAGGGCATCATCAAGCCTGTCGTCACCCACAGCAAGATGAAGATCTACAGTACGCCTCCCACCGACTTCGTCTAACCTGACGCCAATTGAACGAGCCTCGTCGCTGACATGTTTCTCCTTTTCTAGCTCGCGCCGTCGGTGGTTCTTAAGTCAGCCAAGTAGGAAGAAATCTAAATTTGTGTTTGGAGTACTGGTGTCTGAGTGGCCTTCACATCTCGGAAAAAGAGGCCTCTAATGATCCTCGGCGCGTGACGCTTTGCAGTGCAATATGCTCTGTGCGATTTGCCATGACTGAATGCGAACCCAGCAAGTCTGTACTGTATGTATATAGGCAGATTCTCAATGCCAATTTCGGCAACACAAGGTGCATGCCAGTCTCTTACTCGAACAAACAAAAAAAACATCCACGCATCTACCTAGCCTGCTCGCACTCCCGCAGTAACCGCGGCACTCATTCGTAGAAGCAAACCATGTCCGATTCGAAGCCAGTTGAACGCTCCTTCTATAACACATTCATCTAGTTGAGACGCAAGAAACACCCTCCGTGTTGACTTACAATGTTGAGGCACGATGCCCGTCCCTTGTGTGCTATCCCGTCAATCCGAATATCATAGCGTAAAGGACGAACTTTGTGCCTTCAGGCGCAGCGAATGAATTGACGTATTGCCCAGCGGCTTCCTGTCACGATCTGGATAAAGAAACATTATTTCTCAATACATAGCGATGACGGCACGTATCCGAGGACGGCATCGTGACACATTCTCGTACATATCAGAATTGTGGTTCCCCATCAGCGTGACAGGCCTTTACCACGCCTTTATGACAAGCCATTGTGCCATTGACCAAGATTAGAGCGGCAACAAGATGATGTTGTCCTGTATCTTGTTGAAGCGCTGCATCTCGGAGCCACTGGTGACTAGGAAGAAAACGACTATCGTCGACTGCTATCTATGGAAGAATTCGCAATTAGGAAGCGATTCTCTACCTCTATCTAGTTGAAAGTTCCTGTCTGTCGTAATATTACGGTCTTACGTCATGGGACGGCACCGATACCAGTCTCTCAAGCGTTCTTTGGACAGAATTTCGCCCGCTGGAGCACATATAATGTGATATGACGAGAGTGAGTCGTCCTGTGAAAGTTTCAACTCCTGATTCAGACATGCGCTCAGTAGATAGATAGAACATAACACCGTGTGAGTAGAGCATCTTGATGAATAGACATATGCCCAATCAATTTGACATGTCATCAAACTGATCGAACAAGCTCAAGCAGATTAATAAGGCCTGTGGGGATGAACTCGTCAAACAAGGCATATCCAGTACCGGAGCACCGCAGTTTGTGGAAATCTCTTCAAGAGCAAAACCGAGGCTCGATGAGGGTGCAGCGATACATAACAAGGAGAGGGGACGTGAGACGGCCAAACGGCGGGTTTTGGCAGTTTGAGTGGGTGCCCAAGGTCTGAGCCAGGACACGCCCATTGAATTTCAGGATATGCCCTTCGCGGCTGAAAATCCATAGGCATGTGAGTCGTGAGAGTAGGGACTCTCTCGGGAGAGCCGAAAGGCTGTTCCTACGCACCGATTGACGGCACCTTTAGTTCGTATCTGCCTGACGCCACGCGGACGTGACCTAAGCGTTGAATCCTTCTAGTGTTCCCGCACTGGTGGGAGAATTTTCTGCAAAAATGCATGTTCTCGATTATCTGCGGGTTTGAACATTTCGTGAACCGAACGAGTGTCGCTGATGAATGGATCCGCCGAAGGGACATGCGCAAAAATGCGATCGGGCGTGCCACGGATCGGTACACGGCTCGAATCAGCAATGTACATATACTTTTAGCAGACATTGACGGTCGGGCAAATACCTAGTGGGCAGGTCGTGCGTGGCGAGGCAAAGTAAACGAATCAAAGACGAAAAAGCCATTGATTTTGTCTCCTCCTAACTCTCCAGCCGAGGAAGCCATTTGCGATACTAAGCCCGGAACGAAGCAACGGTCAACGCCGCCCGTATTCGAATTTCGTACTGTCGATTCCCAGTGCCTGACTCACAAAAGTAGGCGGCTGCGTCCAGTTGCCGATGAGCTTGTTAAGGAATAACAATGAGCTGTATGGAGATCATGGCGTTGCCAAGAGAAGATAGCAACCAGTACTGAACATATCGAAGTCTGGCCTTCAGCGGTGACCTGCACGTTTTGTTTCCAAATTCGTTAACAGCCCCTTCACTCCGAAATTGGCTGGGGGTGTGTATAGAGGCCAGGTGTCGGAAAAAATCTCGGGGTGAACCGGTATCTCAGCTGGAGAACCTCCACGGAAATTTGACAGCTGACTGTGTATCTGGCGTGTAGCTTGTGGCGGCGGATGCCGGCATAGTTTACCTTCCAGCTACATTTGATATCCCGTAGGGGCCTGAGGCTGAAAATATTGGGGCCGCGCTGTTGCTGTGGAAAACGAGAAGGCCGTCGCTGGGTACAGCAGTCATGATTCGCTAGCACTGACAGATACCTTGATTGACGCCGATGTCGACCGCGCGGATTAAGTACTCTTTCTTGGGTTCCTGAGGATGTTAGGTAACTGGGGGCTCTAGCGCGGCCCCCGGATAGATTCGCCCAAAGCCAGTCCCCCTTCGAGGCTCCGCCGCAATTTTTTCCCTCTCCCCCAAATCCGTCCACCACTCGGCGCAGAATTTATTTCGCTCGACTGCCCTTCTTCTCCTTTCCATTCTCTCCCACCCATCTCCCCTCAGTCCTTTGTCTTGTTTTCGGATAAAGCACAACCATCAAAATGTCTGGTGAAGCTCCTCAGAAGGTCCTGGGCATGCCGGTAAGCGACTCTACATCCCTCTATTGTTGTTATCCCGCCTTTTCCATTCGCCCGACAGCGTTGGCGGTTAAGGGGCGACGAGCGAGCTAGCAGGCCATGATGGGATTGTCCCGCGCCAATTACTCAACCTCACGGTTGAAATCAGTTTGAAAGCGCGTCGACATCCACGGCTTCAGATCGGAGTGCTACTGCGTCCAACACTCGGGCCTCGTTTTCAGTCCTTGGCGATGCTCTCTCTCTCCCTTCAACTAGCGCTCGGCGATTTGGAATATCGAGGCTGTTGCTCATTCATCTATCTTGAAAAATCAAGAACTACATATGCTAACGTTTACGTTTCCAGCCCTTCGTGGCCGACTTCTTGAGTACGTTTCAATAGTCGACCTCTTTTTGAGCATCATTTTGGCGCTGTCAATGGCTGCACGTTCTAGTGTGCCCGTTGTATACCACCTGAATTGATTCATCAGCGTCTTTTCTCAACGTCGAGAATGCTAACTTTTCTGTAGTGGGTGGTGTCTCTGCCGCCGTCTCGAAGACCGCCGCTGCCCCCATCGAGCGTGTCAAGCTCTTGATCCAGAACCAGGATGAAATGATCAAGGCTGGCCGTCTGGAGCGCCGCTACCTCGGTATCAGCGACTGCTTCAAGCGCACCATGGCCGACGAGGGTGTCATGTCCCTGTGGCGTGGAAACACTGCCAACGTCATCCGATACTTCCCCACCCAGGCCTTGAACTTTGCTTTCCGTGACAAGTTCAAGAAGATGTTCGGCTTCAAGAAGGAGCGTGACGGTTACGCCAAGTGGATGGCTGGCAACCTGGCTTCCGGTGGTGTATGTTTTCTCCGTACCCGAGATGCCTGATTGTCTGCACACATGATCGACGTGAAACTGACCAAACTTGTAGGCTGCCGGTGCTACCTCTATGCTGTTCGTCTACTCTCTGGATTACGCCCGTACCCGTCTTGCCAACGATGCCAAGTCCGCCAAGGGCACCGGTGAGCGTCAGTTCAACGGCCTGGTCGATGTTTACCGCAAGACGCTCGCTTCCGATGGTATTGCTGGTCTTTACCGTGGTTTCATGCCCTCTGTCGCTGGTATCATTGTCTACCGTGGTCTTTACTTCGGCATGTACGACTCTATCAAGCCTGTTCTCCTCGTCGGCAACTTGGCCAACAACTTCCTCGCCTCTTTCGCTCTTGGTTGGTGCGTCACCACTGGTGCCGGTATTGCTGCTTACCCTCTTGACACCATCCGTCGTCGCATGATGATGACCTCTGGTGAGGCCGTCAAGTACAAGAACTCTTTCGATGCCGCCCGCCAGATCATCGCCAAGAACGGCGTCAAGTCTCTGTTCAACGGTGCTGGTGCCAACATTCTCCGTGGTGTTGCCGGTGCTGGTGTCCTGTCTATCTACGATCAGCTCCAGCTCATCCTTTTCGGCAAGGCCTTCAAGGGTGCTTAAATGCATTCCTTTGTGTCTCTATCATTAGCTTTTCCGTGCTGTAGGTGTGAGAATCAGCGCGCGATATGGTGGGCTGAAGATGTCTACCATGGGATCCAAAACACGTGGATATGGACTGGCTGAGAGAGAATGTTTGGAGGAGGGCTTATGAAGGAAAAAAAGATGTTTTTTTTGCGTGTTCCTGTGCAACAGATGCTCTTTGCGGGTTAGACTGGCATCGGTATGGCGTATTACCCTTTCGGCGCTGCCGGGGCTTTTCTAGGTCGCTGTAACTATACACCAATGCAATTTTCCTTGTTGTTACTCTGTAAACACATATTTCCTCTCGTCGTCGTGACCAATAAACTACAATGTAGTGTTCACACAATTAAGACCTTCGCCATTTTTGCAACGTGAATCCCTAGGTCAAGTGCGTCTTGATGACTAAGGACCGTAACACGTAAATTGTATCGACGCCGAACGCAAGTTGTAACCTACGAGCCACGGACCTTGGGAAATTCAAACTCCCGAGTTACGACTTACAAGTACCAAGAGGCGCGAACCATTTCCACATCAAAAGGCGATATCCTCCACGGCTGTTCATCACCATGCCCCCCGGAAGACCAGCAGCCCGCCGCGGCCGCGGACGACCCAGAGGATCCACGAAGCGCCAGGAATCAGAAACACCATCCGCATCCGACCAAAGCGAGGTCGTTGAACTTTCTGACGACAGCTCCGACCAAAGACGCCGAGATCGAGCTGCCCCACGCGCGTCTGACAACACCGAAGATGCAGCCGTTCCTGAAAAAACCATCCCGAAGGACCTGCTCACGCGGGTGCTACACGAGTTCTTCACCAAAGAGGCGACGAGGATATCGCGGGATGCGAATGCCGCTGTGGGAAAGTACATGGATATCTTCGTGAGGGAGGCTATTGCGCGAGCTGCCGTGGAGAAGAATGCAGGATTTCTGGAGGTGAGTCTTTGGTTCTCTTAGGTGTCTGTATTTTGTTCCGAGCTTAGTGCCGTGAAGTCCGGAGGCTTGATAAGATGTGCCATTCTGGGAGACTCCTAGAGATACTGTTGGATGCTAACGTTCTTTTCCTTGGGAATCTTAGGTAGAGGATTTGGAAAAGGTTGCGCCGCAGCTTTTACTGGATCTGTGAGGATGATTCGAGCCTTCGGTAGCAACGCCAGGCCTGTGACGGTAGCGAACTGGCATTGTCTTGGAAACCACGGCGATCATCCACATCTCATAACCGTGTATGTACTCGTTTGCCGCCGGGACACGTCGACTTATCCTCGTCTCAACACAAAAATTTCTCCATTGAAAAGAGCTTTCAATACAATCGATCGACAAGCCTCCATGATCGGCCCATTCTCTTTAGTCCCAGCCTTATTCCATTCGTAAGAGAGAATTTCGTTTGCTCAGAGGACCCTTAAAGCCTTCACTGGTGACGGGCTTAAGAACGCTGAAGAATCACTCGGAGAACAAGCCAGGCTTTGGATATGGATATGGGCAGAACAGGACTCTTGCCAGCAAGCAGCCTGTTTCGGGAATACCTTCATGGAGAACCCTCAACTGCTTCAAAGTTTCGGGTTGATAGTCGATGAGCTCCACGGCCCGCAAAAAAAACATCTTTTGCTTTGCACACGAGGGATCTCAAAAACAATCAAGTCGATCTTATTCGACTTCTCAGCGATGACAGTCATGAGAGTCTCTGAATCGGCCTAGGCAATACGTACATGGGCACCTACTCTGGATGGAATATATACGACGAGTTGGTACGATAGCGATTCAGTGCCATGGTTTGTCATCCATCAGAATACGATTGCGATTGCGATTGCGATTGCGATTGCGATTACTATACGGTCGCTGGGTATTCTTCGAACTAAAAGCTCTGTGGAATATAACATGCGGCAGTTCCAGAACTCCCAATGGGGAATTGGATGAGTAATACTCCGAGATCGTGATCTGCGAATGGAACTGGGGGTTGTAGCAGGTTCTTGATCTGTGTTTGGTGGTATGACTATGCCGGCTCCTCTTCTGTCTTTATGACGGACGCTGGCAGCCCTAGGTACCAGCGGTCCGGCGCAGACTGAACTGTCTAAATTGAGATGTGCGTAGGTATTGCTGTACCGAGCACACGTCTTGTTCTCCGAGCTCACCTCATTTGTTTTGTAGAGTGGATTCACTGAGTTAGGTTGGGAGAAGAAAGCGGAGATGAGACCATGCATTGGTATCTGTGCCGCCAGGAGTGTTATCCAATACTGTTCTTCATTGACCTTGCTGCTCTGCCTAGCAGTGGATGTCGTAAACTATTTTTCGAATTCCATTGGCACGTAGCTATCACGGGCGGACATTGAGGCAACGTTTGGGAAGATTACATCAGCGTGTCAGCTCATGGTGACGGACTAGCGAATGAGACCTGATGAGTTGACCTGATGACCTCTACTGTATTCACTGAGACTACAAGGCTTCGCATCAGCCACTTTACTCTCTACGACTCCTCTTTGACCTCCCCCTCTGCGCCTGCGCACAAAGCTCCCTCTTCGGCAACTTGTCCAACCACCCGTCCTCCCTCTTTACATTTCCTACCTTGGTGTACTTGCTGCTATTCGCGAAGAAGTCCACCCAGTGCTTAAGCGCATTATGCGCCCTCTCCTTGGCCCTCGCCATTTCCTCCTCGCGCAGAGCCTCCATCTCCGCCGTCGTCCAGGCCTTGTCCACCTCGGGATCATCTATCGGCAGGAACATCTCCTCCACGCCGCGCAGATCCGCCGTCTGGTCCTCGGCAAAGCACCCGGTCACAAAACCGCGCGCCGCGTCTCGGCCGGCAAAAAAGTGGTATGACCCGCCGGGCCCGTACATGCGGCGTCCGTTGGAAACGTCGTAGATGGTGCCATTGATAGCGAGGAGAAGCGGCTTGGATGGGTCGCGGCCGTCGTGGACGAGGAGTTCCTGTTCGGTCATGTAAAGGGGGCCGCTCTGCGAATACAAAATTAGCTCCAAGTATGATGAAGGGAGTCAAAGCTCTATGCTTTGGCTCGATGAGAGGGAAGAAAGCTACGCACTAGTTGAGCCTTCCACCAGTCTAGGCGTAGATAGGTGGGCTTGTTCTTCAAGCCCCAGAAGAAGCTGTCGCCTCCGCTAATGACGTAGCTAAGGCCGCATGATGCGATGAGCAGAAAGGAGAGGACGCGCAGGATATCAACCCATGGGGTGTAATCGTCTTGCTCGGCATCGCGCTTTGCCCTGGACTTGGACTTGGACTTAGTCTTGGGCTTGATCTCGACGAGGTCGACGGTTTCGTCGTCGGTGGGCGATGCGGCTTTGCGCTGCCGGAGCTGGGCGTCGTCGGCCATGGCTGGAAGATTCCTGAGTCGAATTAATGGGGATAGTTGGAATCTTCACAATATGAACCGGGAATGGATTTTCAATGCTCCCTGAGCTTCACCAAAAGAGCTCCACGTATCGTTGTATGGAAAAGGGGGCGGACACTTCGGCGTCCAGGCGTTGTTGTTTAGGAAACCGAATACGTATGTCGCTCGGTATGAGATGCCCCACCTGCTGGTCCACGGATACAACAAGAGCTGCGTTTCGTGTGTTTCGGAAGGGGATTTGGAACAAGACACCCACGCTATGCTCGAAGTGACGCATGGCATCCTCTGTGCACAAAATACAATGCCGTCTTTGTTAATGGCAATCAAGGGTTCAATGGCTCGTGAAGTGATTGGCTAGGCTGCGGGATGGTCTCGCACTCTCCGCCTTGGACGGGTGCCAGCCTTGTCGTGATGCGAAACATTTTGCAGCAGTTGAAGTCGAGAGAGAAATGAAATGTGTTTTTGAAGGATATTCAATCACTCGTATTGGTTATCGAATCTGTGCTTGGCCTCCCATTCCATTGTTGCAACGAGCGCGATGGGCGCTGGCACGGGTCACATGACAGCTCCGTCACTACGGCAACGCGGTCAGTGACGCATGAAGGCCGGAACGGGGTATTGACCATAATTGTAAACATCAGCGCGCCACTTCCAAACAAATCCACCCAACCTCCCACAACCATTTTAGTACACTCCACGTTATCGTGCAAGGCGTCAAAATCAGGCCAGCAACGCGGGGACGGCGCGTTCCTAGTGAAGAGCGACTTGCAATCCGACGCGACAGTCACGCTATCTCAACTCCGACACCACATCGACAACGACAAATCGCCATCCTCTTTTGCACAATGGATCCCGGCGCAAGCCCGCTCGGCTCTCCAGCTGGGGGACCTCTCCAGCCAGCCACCCCTGAGCGTGTGAACCGTCAAGATCCGTTATTCTCGCCTATACGGAGCGAAAACAGAGACAATGTAGTCCACGACAAGATCAGCCAGTTCAACAATATGAGCATCGCCATGCAGTCGAAGCAACTTGAGCGCAAGACGGCTGATGCTGCTCTCAAGCGTGCCATGCTGGGACGCGAAGAAGCAGAAGCGGATGCGAAGCGACTTCGCGAGGAAAATCGACTCTTGCGGAAAGAAGTCGAAGGAGGAAAAGAGCGTGAACGAAAAGTGGGAGAAAGGCTAGAAGCCGTCATGGTGAGTGCCATCGGGAGGCCTTGTGATATTTCGACAGGGAAAAAAAGCCGTCAGTGGTGATTGGAGACTGACAAACTGCGCCCCCTCAAACAGGAGAATTATGGACGCGCCAAGGAGACGCATGCCCATACCCAGGCACTATGGGAGAAGGAAATCAGACGGGCCAGGAAAGAAAACTTCAAGAGCCAATCCGCCATTGTCAAGCTACAGGAGGAGCTCAAGTCGGCACGAGCCACCAACAAAACGATTGCGGAGAGTCTTGAACGCGAAAAGGAGCGAAGCAAAGTGCGGGAGCAGGAAGCCTTCACTGCGCGATACCAGATTGTTGGCGTTCAAGAACAACTAGACAAGGCTCTTGAACATATCAAGATCGTGGAGCAGGAACGGGATGCATTTAAGACTGCCGCTAAGAACGAGGAGGTCGCCCGCATAGCTGCCGAAGGTCGACTTCCACTACCTGTCAGCAACGATCCCATTGAGGAGCTTGAATCGCCCGAGAAGGAGAGAATCAAGTATCTTGCTCTCCCCAAACGCGGGAAGGGACAAAATGCGCACCGCGTATCACTGTCGACTATGGAGATCATGTCGTCGGCGGCAAGCGAAATGGAGATCGAGGAGCTGAACACAAAGGTTTTGTGGGAGAGACAACGGGCCGATCGAGCACAAGAAATGATCGAGTTTCTGCAGGCCGAGTGCCAGATGCATCTATGCTCTTGCTCCAGGGACAACAACTCAAGAAAGAGTGCGGAAGCGCCGCAAAAGAGACGACGCATGTCAATGGAGCAGGAAGATCAAAAGAGACGACGCTTGTCGACGGAAGATGAGGAGCACACAATTCTTGTCAAGGAAGGCATTGCATCGCCCGCGCACTCGCAACGAGCCGCCACGCAGTCGTACTCAGGCAGCCCTCGGTTATCCCTACCGCGCTCGCCACTACGAGAAGAGCAGGAGCCATCACAGCAAGAACCCGTGGTAAAGCTAGCATACGAGCCAGTGGCAATAGCTGAGCCAACGGTTGAGGCACGTCCTGAATATGAGCCTGTGGTGGAACAAGGTGCAGAAAAGAAACACCCACGACTGCAGCAAATCAAGTCCAAGAAGGAGCCACGACGAAGCACCATCTTCTGCCGCAAGGAAGGCATCTTTCGAACCGTGTCTGAGCAGGAGGCTGCAGCGTTTGAGGCCGCTCAGGAGGAAGCCGCCCAGAAGGAAGCAGTCATGACTTCTGCGCCGGTCGTCCAGGAACAGCAAATACCTGCAACCACAGAGACTGAGCGAAGCCCCCGGAACTATGCTCGCACACCCTCAGTCGAGCCTCCCACATTTGCACTCATTGGACGGCCGGAGCGCAACTCGCTGGACTTTTTGCTGCTCGAAAACCCAAACGACGACGCGCAGTCGAGGCCAGTTTCCCCGCCGAGCATTCCCACCGCTGCGAGCGACGAGCCTGCGAGGACGTCTGTATCATCATCATCAGCAGCAGCAGCAGCAGCAGTTCAACCGAGGAAGCGAACAATGTCTCCCAGGGAATCTCTCGTATCACGAGCCCACAGCACATCAACATCCTCCTTCACCGTAACAACAACGGTTCCCCTCCGCGAGGACACAGCCCGGTCCAGCTCAGCATTCAACGAGCGCCTGCGAACACCCTCACACGGAAGCACCGCGAGCTTTGATTCTAGTGATCCCGCCATGACACCCACCATGACGCGGGAGCAGGCCCTGGCTAAGATTCGGGAACGAAGAGGTCGGGCACGAAGTGCGGCGCAGGCAGCTACTACGTCGAGTGTGAGGAAGGCCGTGGGGGGAGGAGCGGCGGCGACGACGACGACGACGGGGCCTAGAGGACGTGCCCTTAAGAGGGACATGAGTGCGCCTATGGCGAAGATTACGCCGCGAATGAAATGAAAGAAATGAGGATGATGGACGAAGATGAAGATGATGGACTGAATGCTTGGACTGCTTTATGCTCGGTGCCTGGGATAGGGGTGCTTGGGTAGTGGAAGCGTTGGATGAGTTTTGATGCGTGTTCGTCTTCATATTGCTATTCTTTTTCCTCCTCCTCCTCTTCTTCTTCTTTATCTTCTTCTACTACCTCTTATCCTACATACCTTCCTTCCTCCGCCCTTCTTCTTTATTTTATTCTCTTTTTATCATTCTTTACATATATCTCTCTCTCCTTTTTTTCTTTCCTGCTTTACTTGCTTTCTTGCTTTTCTCTCTCATATGGCAGGCATGGCGACAGGCGTACAATCGTTTACACAAGACAAGATCAACTAGCACGGCTGTGCAGTGTTTTGGTGGAACAAGGGGTTCCTGGTTTTCTCTCTGTCTGGCTGGTCTAGCCCGGTGTGTGATTGTCAGATGTACAGCGCATGGGTCGTATAGAACACGTACCCAGTACATGATACGCAGGGTACTAATAAAAAAAGTGTTGACTGTGTGTTTAAAGGATTGAGCCCGCTAGGGCCGTGATGTGGATGGCGCGTGGGAGGTTGGTGTAGATGTATTTGTCTTTTGGTGAGGATATGACCATCAGGCGTAGAGAGGTATGTGAACTTGGGCATTGATAAGATGTAACGACTCCACGAGAAGTTGAAAACCCTCCGAATTAAACAGAAACAGCAAGTTCGTCCAGGATGGACACCATTCTTCAACAATTTTGGTAGCTCGTAGTTGTGAATGGAGACGTCTACCTAAATGAAGTAGACACGTTCGTATAGAATGGACAACACCGTTACCTCGGACTTTTTGGCAGAGTGGTTATATGGAGATGAACGAAAAGTAGACACATTCTACATCGCGAATTTTAAGGATAAATGAACAGACTCTTTTTTCATTGTGCTGAGCTCTACGACCAGACGTCAGAGACACCCTCACCTCCTTCAACACCCATCACCGACTCATCAGCTCAACTCCCCCCCTTACCACGCCCACCACCGCCCCCGTCTGCACCATCTCGCTCCCGCCACCCGCAACACGATGCTCAATATCAGCAAGACCGCTCAACCACGAGATCATAACCTCAGGCGCCACTTCCAGCTTAACCAGCGCCTCAGCCAGCGCGGTAATCATATCCGCTAGCGCCAAACCCCTCGTAACTTTCAGAGCATTCATGGTCCCCAGACAACTCGCCACATCCGACGTCTCCAGCAAAGTCTTAACAATCTGCGCCATAGCATCCGGCGGCGGCGCAGCAATGCAATTATAGATAGTCTCCGTGGTGATCGTATCGCGCTTTATCGCCCTGAGGCCCTCCTCCAACAACTTGGGCGCATCCCTAGCCCTCAACGGCGTACTCGACGCGTGACACGCCTGCAAGACATTAAGCGCACGGCGCATATCCCCCTTACTGAGCTTCACGAGCGCATCCACAGCCTCTCCCGCAATCTGCACAGCTTCCTCCTCCACCACCTTATCCACCAGGACTCGGATATCCGCCTCCTTGAGGGGACTAAAGCGGAAGCGCGTGCACCGACTGAGCAGCGCGGGACTCAACTTGTGGGAGTAATTGGCAATGATGCAGAACCGCGTGTTGGCTGTGTATTTCTCCATGATGCGCCGCAGGGCCATCTGAGCTGTGTTGGTCATGGCGTCGGCTTCGTCGAGAATGATGAGTTTGTAGGACGCGACTGATGGGGCATCTGGTCTGGCTGGGCCGCCGGCGCCCAGGCTGAAGATTTGCTTTGTGCTCGCAAAGGTCTTGATTTGGTCGCGTACTACGTCGATGCCTCGGTCGTCGGAGGCGTTGAGCTCCAGGACCATCTGGCGCATGTTGCTGGCGCCGTAGATTCGTCGCGCCAGGGCGAGGACTGTGGATGTTTTGCCTGTGCCGGGGGGACCGTAGAGGAGGAGGTGGGGGAGACGGTTTGCGTCGACGAATTTGTTGATTGTGGCGAGGATGTCTTGGTGGCCGGAGACGTCTTCGAGGGTGGCGGGACGGTACTTTTCGATCCTGGGTTTGGTTAGCCATTGTACATTTATTCTCATCTTCTTTTGTATCATCTCATGTCGTTGGCTCTTTTTTCTTCTTCTTTTCCTTCTCTTCTCTGGGCTGGGCTGGGCTGGCGACTGCTGAAGCATGCGGGATGGAGTTATATTCATTGCTCACCATGGCAAGCTATCCTCTGCCTCTACAGGCAAGTTGGCAGTACTTCTCTTCCCCTTGGTCGCCGCCGACGAAAAGACAATATCCTTGGCCGGCGCGGGCGCATCCACGTCCATGTCGTCTCCAAACTCGGACATGATGCAGGTTGTGCACGGGGGTAGTATGGACTTCGTCGGTAGCTTTTTGTAGACAGGCTGCGTGGTTGTGATGTGGTTCGTGCGCCGCTCTATGCTCTATGTGCTTTGCTGTGCTGTTTGTGACCGGATACAAGATTCAAGTGTGAAGTTGTATAACGTTGCATCCAGAAAGTCTACGGAGTACATACATACCTACTCATAGTGCAGACGCGTCTATTGAACGCGCCGGTACGTGTCACTGGCGTTGGTTCCAATTAAACCCCGGTCATACCCGTCCGCCCACCACAACAGCCCTCCTCCTACAGCTACAGGTACATGTACTATACAACACCAATACTATTGCCAAAGACAGCCACGGCGCGGGACTACAAGATCTGCATCGCAGACTGAATATGGTTTTACGCATGAGTCGATTCCTATTCGATCTCTTCGCGTTCTTGTGCCCTTCCTGGGGGGATCTGATCAAACACTTCACCCAGGCCACACCACCTCACGCACAATCAATACATACACAGTCTCCCAAGGGCCAATACCATTAATAAACTCCTTTAGCCCTACGAACAAAGTCCTCTTCGACTCGAAAGAAAAATACCCCATTACGCCCCTCTCCGAATTCATTGCGCCAACAAGTGATTTGTCCCCAGTCCCACGTACTCAAACATAATCGGAATCTGTGCCGTAGCAAACCATGCAATTCCTACACCCAAAAGATTAGCTCTGCCCGCGTCTCTGGAAAAGATGTGAAATGGAATACGCCCGCTATGGGAGCTGGCCTGCGTCAGTATCGTCTTACCTGCATACACCACCAGCTTGGTCACTACTTCGACATCATACCTCACACGCGGCCGAACGAGCCGTGAGAACATCTCTTCGTCGTCTGGCTCCGGTTCCTCGACAACTTCGCCCATCTCTTCCACGCTCCAGGGGCTGCTGGCTTCACCATTACTGTGACTAGAACCGTGAGTGTAGCTGTAGCCGTGACTGTGGCCGTGGGCCGGTGGATCAGAGCTGGGAGAACAAGAGCTGTGCTTCTGCCGCCCCGGCGTGAGGGGGCTCTTGCTTGGCTGATCCTCGTCCTTGTTCTGCAGATCCAGGTTGCTAGACTTGGTCCGTAAGCTGTGGTTGCTGCTTATGCTTTCCCGCCGCCGCCGTTCGCGGTACGCAAGCGTCTCGTATGCATCCGCAGCGCTCTGGGGTCCAATGGACACGGATCGTCCGCGGGTGGTCGGATGTCGGATTCCCTCCACCATGCGCGGAAAGTCAGAGGCTTTCGGGAAGAGGGTGTCCAGACGAGATCCCGGAGGCACAGACTTGTACTCGCTCGCGGGGGTGAAGTACCGCCGTGGCAGGTCCCAACCGTAGTTTTCCATTAGCCGGAAGAGATAAGGCAAGAATCGCAGCAAAGCGGGTTTCATGGTTTCTCTCCATGCAAAAATCACCAGCACTCCGAAAACAATTCGGGCAATGTTGATCCATATACCGAGCGGTGCTACATCAATGATTCCATCGCCGTACGCATGCGTTGTCCAAGGATCCGACGCAATCTTGCCATATGTCCATGTCCCAAACTCGACGCCAATGACCACGCCGGCGAAAGCCACGCTGTCGTCAAAGCACGGGCAGTCGTCGGCAGGCTCGGGATGGATCCGGACAAAGATAATGACGATCAAACCGGCAACAACGGGAGCTATCCACGAGCTGGAATGCATGTACGCATCGAATGACGGGCCGTAGTAGAACTCGATAACACCAATGCCAGTGCCGACGGCTGAGCCGACCAGGACGTCTAGAAACCCATGCATCCCGCAGTACAGACGACCAAAGACAATGGACGCCGCATAAAAGTAGCACAGAGGTTCCAGTATCATCCTGACCGTCAAAGGCAACGTATTAGCCGGACTGTGCAAACTGAACAGCCCATATATAGCCACCGACAGTGCATTGGCACTGTGCGTCGAAGGAAACCCGTATTCGAGAGCGGCCGACCCGGACATGGTGATTCGATTGAGCGGCGGCGAGAGAGGCCGAGGAAGCGAGTAGAAATCTTTTATAAAGCCTGTCCAGAATACGCCCAGCGCAAGCATGTGAACCAAGCTGCGAGCAAGTGTGTGCGCATTAGCATTCATTCTGTACCCCAATTCCCTCTAGGACACAAGCAATAAGAGAAGGACAGGTTAACAAAAACACATACCCTTTACCGAGAGACGCCCATCCGCACCAGAAACATATCGGCAACCCAATCATGAAGAATGTGTGCGTTCCTAGATTGGCCGTGATAGCAAAGTAGCTATCGAGCGCTGGCGTGCGCAACTTGCCTTGCATCCAGGCCAAGTATGGCGTCTCCCATCGAATAAGCGGTAGAGCCTGTTGCCTGAGACGGTATCGCCATCGTGGAAGCGCTCTTTTATCTGCAGCTCAACAAACACAGTCCACAAACCTTTAGCTTCGGTTCCCATGCCGT
The DNA here is from genome assembly GCA_018360575.1 of Claviceps sp. LM454 group G7. Taxonomy (NCBI): domain Eukaryota; kingdom Fungi; phylum Ascomycota; class Sordariomycetes; order Hypocreales; family Clavicipitaceae; genus Claviceps; species Claviceps sp. LM454 group G7. The sequence goes on from SRQL01000350.1 coordinate 20,490, forward strand.
CGCGATCGAGTCTCTGCGCTCCTCAACCACACGCCCTCCCCTCCGCCGCTCTTGCCAACCAGGACTCACAATGATTTACATTTCTCAGCCCGGCGTCCACAGCCTTTTCATGTTTCGCAGCATAGTCGGCCCTCGTATTCGTGCTCGTCGTCGTCGTCGTCGTCGTGCTGGTCGCGCTCGTCAAAGCATTCGGTGGCCGGCCATCCCATCGCGTGCCGCTCATGATGGGAAAGAAAAATGATGAGCGGCAGTCAGATGGACAAGGATCGAGCGAGCGCCAATGAGGGGGAGAAACAAGCGCAAGCTCAGATGCCTACATTGAGCACATGCACAAGGCGCGTTGAGAGGCCAATGATTCACAAAAGGAGTGACGACCAGAACGGCTGGTGAAACAACATGAAAGGCGCGCGGTGTAAATTGACGGAAACGAAAGAACCGGATTTGGCGCTGAATCTGAATGGCGGCGGAAATAACGTAGGTTAGGTACCTCCTACCGGCCAAGGTGGGGGGAGTTCATCTTGTTTCCTTGGTTGCCGCGCCGAGGATCGACCCCTTCGCTCAGACGGAGATCTGTGAGGGCATCATGACTATGTATGAATGACGAAGCTGTCTAAGTTGGGAATGGATGAAACAACTTCTTGTCAATTGGGATGCGCTGTGAGCAAGGCACAACAGGTGTTTGTCTGGTGCGTCACACCGATTCGGGGGGGTTTCTGCAAGGCTGCAGCCTGCTACATGTACATGGTACCTATGTACATACCGCTCCACAACTTCACTTCAATAGCGCGATAAGCTTCATTTCTTGTCTAGGTAGGTGGTAGGTATGTATGTGCAAACATATCATGATTTCTACATTCACTGTTCAGTCTCACCTTCGGCCTTTCCCATTTATAGACCACCCCCATTATCCCTCATCATGTCGATATCTCCCCTCCTCGCCGGCAAACACGCCGTCGTACTAGGCGCCACCGGTATAATAGGCAGCCACATCGCCCGCGCATTCGCTTCCCACGGCGCCGTCGTGACCCTGCTTGGCCGCTCAGCCGTCCAGGCGCGCGCAAAGCTAGAACCCCAGATGCAGGCGTACCGGGGAGACTCTTCCGCTACAGAGGGACCGTCTGCACATCGCTTCATTAGGTTGGACGTGGCGGATAGGCCGAGCATCAAGGATGTATTCGGCCCCATGGCGGCAAAAGTAAGACAGAAGCCTTGCCTACTTGTGTGTGTGTGTATGTGTTGTCTGTATAAAATAGTACATGCTGAGTCGAAATCTTCGCATCACAGGACGGAAGCCCCTCAGTCGGCGCAATGGACATCCTCGTCAACTGCGCCGGAATAGCCCAGACCACGCTCCTAAAAAGGACATCGGATGACGCCCTGGCTAGTATCCTTGAGACGAATCTCCTGGCTACGATGCTTGCATGTAAGCATGCGAGGGTGAGGCAAAATGGTACTTAACACAGTCCCATCCATTCTGGTTGTCCCTTGAAATCATACAAGAACCGCCATGTCTAACGCATCACGCAAACAGGATGCATCATCAACGTCTCCAGTCTCATGGCTGTCAAGGCTGGCCTTGGAGTCACTGCCTACGCTGCCTCCAAAGCCGGTGTAGTTGGTACGTCTCAGTCTTATTTTCCATGGTACTCATCTCATCGTTCTCTCTATGCGGCCATTCATCCTCATGATACACGTTCAGACCGGATGGAACACCAAGTCATGAGATTCCCTCTTTTCCCTACTAGTACAGACCACGTCAATATACACCGAAAGCTAATTCCAAAGTCAAAACTCTTTCGCTAGCCTTTACCCGTGCTCTCTGCCTCGAGATGGCGGCTCGTTCTGTTCGTGTCAATGCTCTTCTGCCGGGTTGGGTAGAGAGCGCCATGTGGAATAGTAAGTCTGGTCCCCTCTCAAGATATACATACAGCCTACGCATTCTCTTCTCCTTGCTTGCAGGCCCCATGCATTGAGTGGGGTAGAGCAGGAAGAATGAAGGAGATGTAAAGAGGAAATCCATGCCAAACGCCGAGCCCGACTGACCTTTTTCCTCTGTTAGATCTAAAGCCTGAGCTCAAAGAGGCCTATCTTGGAGGAATACCCTCTAATCGGGTGGCACATCCTGCTGAAGTAGCCGATGCGGCAGTCTTCTTGGCCACCAACGGATATGCCAACAACTGCGTTCTCAACCTCGATGGTGGGTTGAGTGCTGCGTGAGACCAGCAGCATCGTCGCACCGCCATTCTACTGCAACGATCCTCAGTCATCGTCAATGAAGATGGCACCTACACTATCTTGCACGAAGAGGGATTGCCGGCTCAGGTTAGATATGGTGATGGTGTCGAGATCGACGATGTGAACTTCGCCGAAGCCTGTCAAGACGAGGTTCTTGAGTAGCTCGCATCAAGATTTTCAATTCATGAGGTTAATATGAATATTCAGCTATACCATGTCAAATCGGGCGACGATTTTATTTCGACATCCGGCTCTCTTGAGAATTTTCTTTTCCGGGCAATCCAACTCGGACCTCGGTGGACCTCCCCCAGAAACATAGTCGAAACTTCGAAACACGCAAGATCGGCAATACGAAAATTGTGGGTATTCTCTGTCTTTCCTCTTTTGAATTGATTCGCAGCCGCGATACTGACACTCTAGCACCAGCTCTTGAGTCTCTACGACCGAGTCAAGGTTTGGGAAGTGCGTGAGGCAAACCGCTACTGGTTCAGGACCATCCCACATAATGAGAAAAGATCAGCATTCCTCAAGTTGATGAAAAGAATGATTATCACGAGTCCTGATGAATGGACTCCGATGGCGGTGCTGTTAAGTTGTTAACTGACCCATTTGTGGTGGAACGTAGAAAGGGGGAAGAAAGCATAGTTTGCTGACTTCAAGATATAGAACCATTAGAGCCATTGATGAGACTTTGGACACTATAATGATGTATGCAGTCAATAAGCGACCTGGCCGTCACATTTTTTACTGTCTTCGCCATGTTTTAACGCGGTGATAATGGCAAGACCTTAATGACAGCAGCCCTGTGATTCGGGCCCCAAAAATTCCGCCCCTTTTGCACACAGACAAGATAAGAATAAGAACCAGAGAACCTAACGACCCATTGTTGATGTGCGTGACGCACTGGCATGCACCTGTTTCTGCAGACTGTGTGACGTTACGGTCCGGACAAGATTACCAAGCATGACTGAGGTTACACGAGCTTGTTTGTACTTAACGTGGAGCCATGTTCAGGGGCCAGTTTAAAGAAATTTAGACAAGACATGATCAGAATTCATCATTATCAACATTCACTAAATAATTCATCTTCCATCACATTACGTTCTGACACCTTATCAGTTGACTCTCGCAACTCATGGAGCCTCCTACTAGTTTCACCTTGCCTCGGGGCTTTGTCGATATGTACTACTGCCACTGATGGTCGCAAGTCAACGATTTACTATTCGCGACACCCCAGCAGAGGATATCATTGTCCACGCCACTGCATCCCGCACCACGACTATCCTCGCCGCGGAGATCAAAGTGCTCCGAGACTTCGCGGCAGCATATACCAGGGGAGAGCACGTGAGTTGCCAAATGACCGTGAAATTACTATTAGCAAAATTATTCTTACTGACTATTGTTATGTGACAATGTGTAGGATTTGAACGGCATAGCGCCTTACGGAGATGTGCAGCCCATTGGAATAATACTCGTAAGGTAAGGCAGCCCTTTGCAGCACTGATCAATCGTTCTAGTTTGCGCTAACGCTTCTCAGGGCGATTCAACACACTTCAAACTATACACCCTTGGGCCTTGGAAGTTGGAACCACATCATATCTCGGAGATCGGAGTAGCGCAAACTAGAACGATTGATTAGTGGCCAGTGCTGCAAAGGGCTGCCTTACCTTACGAGTATTATCCCAATGGGCTGCACATCTTCGTAAGGCCCCTTACCGTTCAAACCCTACGCATTTAACATTGTCACATAACAATAGTCAGTGAGAATCATTTTGCCAATGGAAATTTCACGGTCATTTGGCAGCTCACGTGCTCTCCCCTGGTATATGCTGCCGCGAAGTCTCGCAGCACTTCGATCTCCGCGGCGCGGAGTAGCTTGGCTCTGATAATCGCCGCGACGATGGCGGCGTCGATAGTCGTGGGCCTGATATCCTCTACAGGCAGCACTGGGGTTTTGCGAAGATAGTATATCATCGACCTGCGACCATCAGTGGCAATAGTATCGACGAATCCCCGAGGCAAGGTGAAAGGAGTAGAAGATTCCATGAGTTGCGAGAAAGGTTGATGATATAGGTATTGTGATTTGAAGAATATATCATCAACCTTTCTCGCAACTCATGGAGTCTTGTACTCCTTTCACCTTGCCTCGGGGATTCGTCGATACTACTGCCACTGCCACTGATGGTCGCAGGTTGAGGATATACTATCTTCGCAAAACCCCAGTACTACCTGTAGAGGATATCGGGCTAACGACTATCGACGCCACGTCTGTAGCAACGACGCCGCCATCGCCGCGGCGATTATCAGAGCCAAGCTACTCCGCGCCGCGGAGATCGAAGTGCTGCGAGACTTCGCGGCAGCATATACCAGAGGAGAGCACGTGAGTTGCCAAATGACCGTGAAATTGCCATTAGCAAAATGATTCTCAGTGCTCACTGACTATTGTAATGTGACAATGTTAAATGCGTAGGGTTTGAACGGTAAGGAGCCTTACGAAGATGTGCAGCCCATTGGAATAATACTCGTTAGGGAAGGGAGCCCTTTGCAGCACTGATCAATCGTTCTAGTTTGCGCTAACGCTCCTCAGGGAGAGTCAACACACTTCAAACTACATATACACCCTTGGAACCACAGCATATAACAGTCGATTTGGCCAGTGAAGGATGCTGGGAGAGAGCTTGGGATATGCATAATGCCAGGAGTCAGGATTGGACTACATGTCTTTTCTGTGGATAATGTGATGGCCATGGGCTACCAAACATGGAAGATTTCCTGGAAACCGAACGCACTGCATACTATCGAAGCGACCAGCAAAATCAGATCGGTCCCGAGGAGAAACGGCAAGTCGATCTTTTTGTCAAAATGAAGACGAAGGGAGGCAAGGAACATTGTTGGCCAGACCTCTTGGCCGTCGCTGAATTCAAAAGTTGTCATAAAGCGGATGTAAAGGATCTACTCCTTCAATTTGCCAGTACCGTGCGAAACGTATTCGCTTCGCAGCCAACTCGCCAGTTTGTGCATGGCTTCACTTGGCTTCGCAAGGAAGCAAGTCGTGGCACGACAAACAATGGCTCGCTGATGCGCAATCGGCTCAGGGTGAATCTCGAGCTCCTGCTCAGTCAGTTATGACTTATATATATCGGCCGGCATGGTGACGACCATTTTGCCGTCCTTGTGTTGGGGGTGAAAGTATCTAACCCTAGCTCGTCATCACTCATCATCACATATCCACAGAGCATCCGAAATAACCTCTCGGGGTCCTCGTGAATGTTGAATTTAGTGCCGCTGTAGGGTCCAGAGCCATGGGCTACCAAACATGGAAGATTTCCCGAAAACCGAACGCACTGCATACTATCGAAGCGACCAGCTAAATCAGATCGGTCCCGAGGAGAAACGGCAAGTCGATCTTTTTGTCAAAATGAAGACGAAGGGAGGCAATGATCATTGTTGGCCAGACCTCTTGGCCGTCGCTGAATTCAAAAGTTGTCATAAAGCGGATGTAAAGGATCTATTCCTTCAATTTGCCAGTACCGTGCGAAACGTATTCGCTTCGCAGCAAACTCGCCAGTTTGTGCATGACTTCACAATGACAGGTACGAATCTTCGAGCGTGGATCTTCGATCAATCTGGGGCCTACAGCGGCACTAAATTTAACATTCACAAGAACCCCGAGAGGTTTTTTCGGATGCTCTGTGGATATGTGATGATGAGTGACGACGAGCTAGGGTTAGATACTTTCACCCAACACAAGGACGGCAAAATGGTCGTCACCATGCCGGCCGATATATGTAAGTCAGAACTGACTGAGCTCGAGCTTCACTCTGAGCCGGTCGCGCATCAGCGAGCCATTGTTTGCCGTGCCACGACTTGCTTCACGCATACAGTTTCCAATGTCCATTGACCTTGGTATATGCGATGACGATACACGGGTCCCAGGAATGCGCAATCGGCAACGCGGCCACAGACATCTCGGGCGAAGACTTCACTCTAGGGCTTCCCAACGTCGCGGTCTCTCGTGAAAGAGGTCCAAGCGTGCAAGGCATTCTGTTTGATGCCCCCTTGACCTGCCAGACATCATGACGGAGCCCAACGCGCAATGACTAACTGAATGAACTCACCAACACTGATATGAACAAAGAGGTCACGAGAGGGTTCCCCACCAAAATTGAAGTATTCCCGTGTCAGAAAAAGGATCCTGTTCTCGGAAAGTCGGCCCGAACCACAGGCCTACTATCGTTAGGTCTTGTCATTATCAACGCGTTGAAATGCGAGCTTAAGCATTGCCAACCCCGAAATTGTTCCAGTTGTTCCTCGCTATCCACAAACTCCATCGAGCTCGATGCCCCCTTATATTGTGAAATCTACAGAGTTGACAGAATATTTAAAACTTAAGAAGGTCTTTCCCGGTGGCTCCGTAACTGTCAAAATTATGGGCTTTAGAAGAGGTACGTGGATACTGCCCATATCTCTGTGACACAACTAACATTACAATCGCCTTTTCACATAGCCCACAGGATAAACAAGGACCCGAACTTGTTATGTTAGGTGCAGTTCCCAAGATGATTCGGCCGCCAGAATTTGTACTTGACGAACTGTGCGATGACAGAATCGGCTCTACTTGGAGCGAAGCGGCCGACATTTGGGCTGTCGGATGTACGGTAGGTCATCGTTGCTAACTTCTAAGCTTTTCAATGCATGAGGCTGATGTTCATCTCAAGCTTTACGATGTCAAATCGGGCGGCGAGCTTATTTCTAAATCGACAATGGGTTCTCTGAAAGATTATCTTTTCCAGGCAATTCAATTCGGTGGACCTCCCCCAGAAACGTGGCCGAAAGTTTGGGACACGCAAGATCGGCAACAGGAAAATTGTTGGTATCTCCGCCTATCCTCTTCTGAATTGATTCGCAACCGCGATACTGACACTCTAGCATCAGCCCTCTGCGACCGAGTTCAGGTTTGGGAAGTGCGTGAGGCAGATCGCAACTCGTCCAAGATCGCACATGATGAGGAAAGATTGGAATTTCTTAACTTCATTAAGAGAATGATTATCACGAATCCTGATGAACGGACTCCGATGACGGCGCTTTTATCTGACCCGTTCATGGTGGAACGTAGGAAGGCGGAAGAAAGCATATAGATTGTATGCTTCGACCGGTCCGCTTCCGCAGTCGCATGCAGATTGCAATAAAGCATTTCGCGCTGGGGCAAAACTCGATCAGCTGTGGTGTCCGTTTGCCTCATCGTCTAGAACATAAACAAGCCCAATCGATCATGGATTTGTTTTCGCGACTTCAAGAATCCATCATGATATAGCACCATTGGATCCATTGGCGGGACTTGAACGCTATAGTGATATATGCAGTCAGCAAGCGACCTGGCCGTCACATGTGTTACTGTCTGCGTTGTGGTAAGCTCGCCAAATCAGAGTGCTGATAATGGCAAGACCTAACGACAGGAGCCCAGTGGTTCGGGCCCTGAAAGAAAATGTAGGCGACATTATAACGTATCGAGAAAGATGAGACAAAAAGAAAGGAACGTAGGATAGCCTACAGGAAAGCTTGCATCGCAAGTGAAAACGGAGAGCGGATTGGCTCTAGAGAATTCGAGACGGGAGGTCGACCAAACCAGAACTCCCTAGGTACCTAAAAAGGTACTCGTGAGTCGTGGGTGAAACGTTTGGGAAAAAAAGTAACCCACTATATCTAGTGGGTGACTTTGGCCGAGAACGTTCGGTTAAGTCGAGAACAAAATACTGCCCCACTTAATCGCGTTTATAACTTTATGTACCCTCACTTTCCCTCGCGTGTCCCTCAAGTTTCAACACAACACCATTCTCAAGAAACAATTTCTCGCATTTTCGCATCAAGACCTATCCAATAATTGCTCCGTCACGTAGTAGTGCATCGTGTCACCACGCCAATGACAGTCGCGCCGGCCACGGAAGCGAGACCAACCTTCCAGAAGCGACTGAACTTGTTCTTCTTTCGGCGACTCTCGGCCTCAGCTTC
>SRQL01000351.1:0-28691 GCA_018360575.1 Claviceps sp. LM454 group G7
CGAAAAGTGCGAAGCTCAGATTGTGGAAAAAAACGAAAGTGCCCGGGACTTTTTTCTTCCGGCTCAGCACCGGCGCAGGAAAGTGCGAAAAAAAAACGAAAGGGCCCGCTTTTTCGTAAAACAGCGGATTAGGTTAGCGGCTCCGCAATTGTTCCAACCTTATTATAGATCATCTCAATGTTCAATGTACTCCGTACCTCACTGAATATTGTACATAACACACAATACATACCTCATACCCTCACACTTTTGACTTCACTTAGCCACCCTGCGATTCCTAAACAGGCATGGAGGTCTCGGAAGCCGGTAATCCCTCGGCTGGCGCCGCCCGACTTGTAGCTACTAGCGCGCCAAAGAATTAAACTCCGACGGGAAATTGCTCGCCGCCGACCGCCACCGATGGAGTACATAGCTGGCCTGGGCGGCTTTCCGGGATCACGTCGACGTGAATCAAGACTCGGCCCTACCTACAGACTACAGAGTAGTTGTCTCTGCATCCTGCCCTCGCCCCCGGCCCTGCGGCGGCCGCGGTGACAACGGCAAGGACTTCCAGGGAGTGGACGAGAAACAAAGTGGCGGGACTGGAAGCCCAATTGGAGTTCCGAGGTGCGACTTCGCGACACAGCGCCGTGTGCGTCCAGTCCAAATCTACAAACACTAATCTGGTCGAAATGACAGGAATGATGAAGGAGAAGAAAATCTAGTGGCCATACAATGCGCTCGCAAAACCCGATCCACGTAAAGTGCCTCACCCAACACAGCCGAGCAGTATGCTGCAGTAATACGACATTGCCATCATTTGACGAGCCGACAGCCTCTCCGACCGAACGTATAATCACACATCCCTCGCCTTGAGCGTGCAAATAAGAAGAAATAGAATACCTGGTGACATACCTATTCAAGACGCTCGTTTCGGATCGCGCACCATCCGACAGGCTTCGACCCGGCAAACGAGCCTCCGTGTCTTCAATGCTTGCGTCGGCATCACTTCTTATCAGAGCTGGGGCCAGGGTGATTGCCTACCGTGATGTGTCCATCGCGTCATTTGACAATAATATACATAGCGCGGAAACAGTTGGCGCAGGCGTTGAAGGCGCTGGGTCAGGCAGGTTCAAGCTGGTGACGCCGGTGATGCTGGGGGCCTACCGTAGTCTTGCGCTACCGGCGCTGGGGGTTCTACCGCCTGAGTGAGGTATTTGGACAGCTCGATTCGTGATCTACACTTTGATGGCGTGATTTGCATTGCCCTTCTCACCATAGTCATGATCATCATCGCGATCATTCTTATCAACGCCTTTTTCTTTTCTTCGGGCTAAGCAGGCCCCCTGACAGGTCACAGCACGGGGACGTGGAATTCAGCCGAATGCTCCTCGTCCTGGACGCTGGTGCCCAACGCCAACGCCGTTCTACCACCGCTTCATGTGTTTTGCATGGCCAGCCGAGAGGGCCTCTTTGCCCAACGCCTCGACCGGGATGTCCGTCCATGAAGCCGACACGGCTCAGAGCTGGGTGCGCTTTTTTGCCAACTGCGAAGGGCCTCGGGCCACGTGGACGGTATCACTTCTGCTGCGTACGCGGGATCCCGTCTACCCTATTCGTGGAGTCTGGACATTGGCGCGTGTCGGATCCGATATTTGCGCCGGCGATGGGCACGCCTAAGTTCGGCAGTGGGACGACGTCGGACGAGGAGGCAGGCTCATTTGCATACCGCGCGCCGCGCGGAATTGAGCGGATGTACTCCGTATGTGTCTTGGGATCCTGATGCCGTCGTCGGTCAACGATCGAGGTGAGTCCTGCGTACCAGGACAAATTGGAGGGGACGGCCCAGCGGCGCTGCTGTATGAGATTGTGAGATTTTCGCCCAAGACAGAGTTACGGAGTAGATGTACTCCGTAGAGGACGGCAGTGATGGCGGTAGGGGAGATTGAGAAGAGGGATGAGTTGCAGAAAATGAAGGGAGATGAGACATGGGCTTGCACGGTCGAATACTCAAGGAGTCGAGAGTGAGTTATGCGTGTGTTGATGAAATGACTCATGAGGCTCGAGTTTCAACTTTCAAGACTCGCAAGTTTCATGCACATTACCATTGAAGACACTTGTCTCCCCCTCACCTCCGCAGCAGTTATCCGCATCCCACTCTTCCAAATGCTATGCGCGGCGTATACTATTGACCACAGGCATACGAACACCACCATGATTAACAACACGCACATCTTTGCCGCTGCGCGTACATTTGTCACTACATACCTACCTGGCCCCCCGTCCTTGCTCCGTGCCGACTCACTATGGGTAATCATCCACCAGCACAACACTTTCGGTACCTACGGAGTATTGCACAAGGCTTCCTGGCAGTCTTTATTCGATGAATTGACGTGTCAGAAAGTGAGACTTTGGGGCCGGCTGCCGATCGGTGGCACCGATCATGCTTGTTGTCGTCCGAGGTGGACAGTTTGTGGTGCCTCTGGTGGAGAGGTTATGTACTCCGTATGCGCGAAAGTGGCGAAGCGAGCGGTCACGATGGAGAATACCATCCTACTACGGACGCGGGGAGTCAATGCGCAGCGCGATTTTACAATGTCCGATGCTGCTGCAGCAACGGGTTCTGGGCCCGACTATGTACATAGCACCACTTCGGTCGTCATGCCAGGACTCTCGAGTTTGAGACTCTGAGTCCCAGTACGGAGTATTGGACGTCAAGCGGGATCGGTTCGAAGCTGTGAGATCTAGGTAAGGCGTGATGGAGTTCATCGAGCTGCAGTTGGCATGTACTGATCGGACTGGCGGGTCAAGTTTAAGTTTGGGGCTGCAAAGAATCGAGCTGCGTCACAGGTGACAGGACCTCTCAGCGACACTGGCCGGAAACATTTCGCAAAAGTTCACAAAGTCATCCTCAGATCTCGTTATGTCATCTCGATTGACGAACAGCTCAGAATAGGTATGCCAGACCATGACATACATATGTACCTATACAGAGTACATACATATGTAGATCTAAAAATAAATTCTAAGCGACAGCTACGTACTTGGCTGTTTTCTACCGGTAGTGTACACGTACATACTCCATAAAGCATGGATTTCCATTCTTGGGCAATCCGGCCCCGTATCTTCTCTCTTTTCTTTTTCTCCCTTTATTACTTCTTTTTCCATTTCCTTCTTCCGTTCTCCTTTGCCCACGTCATTCTTGCGTGTCGTACACGGAAAGGACAGAGAATCGGTGTATCCGGCCAACCTGACTTACCTCAAGGCGAAAAGACTTGTGGGAAGGCGCAGCGAGGAATTATCGTTCCACACTCAACTGCATGTAGTAGGTAGACACGGCGCGGTGCTTTCTCGATGTGACGAAGATGCATCAACACTGGGCGAGCCCAGATGAGTCACCACTCACGACGTCCAGGTGCTTACATACTTTTCTTTTCTTTTTTCTAAAGTCTCGTTTCATTGATCACAACGCGACGTCGCAGAACACTGTCTCGCTCTGAAACTAGCACCAGCTCAGTTATCGTACAGAGTAGCAGTCTATTACCGAATAGAAACAAGATGCAATAAAAGCATCAAGAAAAATTCTTCTACATACTCCGTAATACAAATGTATCTGTTTTGACTTAGACTCCGGTCTCTCTTGTCTTCCTCGAGTGAGGTAACACCGTAACACTATCTTTTCATCACGACGTCTTTGCTTCAATAGCGTCGATTCACCTTCGATGCCATGCCATGCCGTCATTGCAGTCCGTTTTTTTCGAGTACATATTGGTTGCATTCTGCTGCCGCTTGGACGGGGCCTTTTCGTCGAGTCGAGTGGCCTGCCCATCCTGCGAGACCCATTGACTTGTGCGGCGTGACGATTGATCAAGGTGGAATGCTCCGCCTTCCAGCTATGTACCTAGGTAATCCGTAGTGAGCATGGTGATTTTCTTTTTCTTTTACGTGGTGTTGTATGGTAGTGCCAAGTCATGCCCATGTTTGAGTGGCTGTTGCCTGCCGGTTGACAGGGGACTATGTAGCTCAGCCTCGCCTTGTCGCTGGCGCTGAGGCCGGCCAAGGCAACCATGTCCGACATGCTTTTGCTCAAAGCGGTGGGCAGAGATGGGAGTACAGAATAGTACATCCTGATTATGTTAGCAGTGACACCGTACACACACATTAGGTATGTATTGCTATAATTCATGAGAGAGATGCCGCCTCGGTAGGGTGTGGCGGAGACAAGCCGCCAACTTCCGGCAATATTTAGAGCGACGCACATATGTATGCCGGCCGCGAAATATCCGAATTAGGTTCATTCCACCGTACGGCCGAGCATTCCCTCGGTGACACCCCAAGCACCAATCATGGGGACCCAGCCCGATAGGTACTCTCCATGGTAATCATACGGTATACTACTATACCGTCCACTATTCTGGTAGTCGAGATTCGATACATTGTCTGTACGTATGTAACTTACTCCATAGTCGCACATAACATGTCTCGTACCATCTTGAATTCTTCATCGCTGATCCTGGCACGGGAGTACCTACCTAACATATGCACCTGGTAGATCAGGGTTAAAGTCTCTGGCCAATCAAAAGATAGTACCTCACGGGCACAAAATCAGAAGATGCGTCATATCACGTGACTGCTGGCATCTTGGGGGACAACATCGTCAGCACAACCCACGTAGCGGAGGCATCAACCGCCATCTAGTAACTACCTACAAACATACTAACTACTCGATGGCTCACGTTTCGGCAAGTTGCACCCTCACCGAGATATTCGGTCTCGCGAGCTAGTGGGCGTTCCATCCAACGAAGAGCTTACCCAAGAAAACAAAGCTGTTCGATAAAAGTCCGTTCAGCAAACGGCTTTTGGTCAATATGAAAGCCAAGCCAGGGTCCAAAGCCTCTGCGCAGCCGCCCCTGCAGGAGACAAGACGCGGGGCCATGTCGCCATCATTTCTCTCTCCCTTCCTTTCTCTATTTCTCCGCTGAGACGCGAGTACGAAACAATGGCACCACCGACTACACACTCCGTACATACATACATACATATGTATTAGCTGTGAGCCTCCGGTTCGGTCCGGTACCTTTTGCTGTGGCTTCTGTGTATGCTGAGCAACGCTTGCATTACATTCGGATGGTTCTAGACCCAGCACGAAGTTGCTACCAAGACAAAATATTTCTTCATGATCTGCAGGGCGCCAATACACGGGTCTCAACGTCAGTGCTGCATGTCACACGGTACGTAGCCGAATCGATCGATCGGGGGAGCTAGAACTCGCTACGCTGTCAGGCAATATGCCGATCTTATTCCAGCGACTAGGTTCTTTCGCACGATGGTCTTCTCATCCGGGTTGGGCGGTACCGAATTAGCCTATGGAGAGGCGTTGTCCTGTCTGCCGAGAAAAAGCAATCATGGACCGCAAGGTTACCTAGAGCCAAGAGCCACAAGGAGAGAAACGTTGCTTGGCTACTCCACGGATGAGGCGACCAGTTTGGGAGTTCTTTTCTTGTTGATCTTCGTGCAAGCAAGACACGTCAGTCGGCCTACCTACCTAGTTTGTTCAGCCCCATCACGGAACCGGCTCGAGGCATTGCCACGAGGTATCGGCAGACAAACTTATAAAGCCCGTCTTGTCGCCCCGAAGATTCAGTTTCTTGAATATACCAAACCACTCCAAACACCTTACCTCACATTCACAACAATTTCAGAAAGGCGAGCGTTTAGAAAAGATCCGTCGACCAGTCGCCCTTTTCCCACACCTTCCTTCTTCATAGGTGGACCTACCCAAGGCTTCTTCAGTCAACATGAAGTTCATCGCGGTATCTTCCCTCCTCATGGCCAGCACGCTTGCTGCGCCCACCGGCCCCAACGGCGGCTCATCACGCCCTCGTGCCCGCCCTGACAACTACTATGGCGGCGACTATCCCTACCCCGGAGGCAACAACAACTATCCCGGAGGCAGCAACTATCCCGGAGACACACCCTACCCCGGAGACTACCCTTATTCCGGAAACCCTTATCAAGGAGGCAACTACCCGAGACACGCCCCTGAAGACAACGACGGTGCACACGTCGGCGGCGGTGCCGGTGCTGGAGGTGATGTCGGCGCCGGTGGCCATGGCAGCATCGGAGGTGGTGCTGGAGCTGGTGCTGGCGCCGGTGGCAACATTGGTGGTGGCATCGGAGGTGGTGCTGGCGGCGATGCTGGTGCTGGTGGCAGCATCGGAGGAGGTGCTGGTGCTGGAGGTGACATCGGTGGTGGTATTGGAGGCGGCATCATTGGCGGTGGTGGTATTGGAGGAGGTGCTGGTGCTGGTGGCGATGCCGGTGCTGGTGGCAGCATCGGTGGTGGCATTGGAGGCGGCATCATCGGCGGTGGTGGTATCGGAGGCGGTGCCGGCGGTGATGCCGGTGCTGGTGCTGGTGGCAGCATTGGAGGAGGTGCTGGTGCTGGTGCTGGAGGTGACATTGGCGGCGGCATTGGTGGCGGCATTGGTGGCGGCATTGGTGGCGGCATTGGTGGTGGTGCTGGTATCGGCGGCGGTATTGGAGGAGGTGCTGGTGCTGGTGGCAACATTGGCGGTGGCATCGGCGGCGGTGCTGGTGCTGGTGCAGGTGCTGGCGGCAGCGCATGAGATTTTTACTTCTTTGGTGAAGAAAGGGATGAGAATAAGAAGATTAGTTGGAAATGCGATAAAGGATGATTTTGAGATGAGGATGTTTTCTTTGTATATGAGAAGTGTTATTCAGTTGCAGATGAGCGGAGGAATTAGCTGTTAATACATGACGCATCAGACTGATATCACGGTCCGGACGGTACTACATACGTGAGGAGCTCAGGAGGTTCAACAACAAGGCTTCTGAGTTCAAGATGTAGCGCAAATTCCATGTATATTATTGAAAGGCGTATGCTTCCTCATACATATCAATTGTCCGTTCCGAGCACGCATACTGTTCAAGAAGAAGACCAGCATGCATGACTTGAAAAACGTGAACTCCTCACAAGATTATGATGCGCTTGGGCACCGTCTCAGCTCAGCTGCATTGCGGTCGCTAAGCCAGACGCAACTCGTTCTTAACAGATTTAAGATTATGTTGAAACGGAGTCCAGACTCCAAACGAACCAGCGCTGTTAAATTTGTGTGTCGTCTGGATTGATAATGATATGGGCCGAAGAATCATTTCATATATTGGGAGGCATAGTTTTCACATGTAAATATGAAGCCTCATCCATCTTATTCTTGGGACGATCCAATTATGTGGTGGTATTGTGTACTCTTGTAGACTTGTCATACGAAAGACTACACCCCTAAGAAAGGCTAAAGATAATCAACACGCACTGCCCTGCCGCTGTGCATACACCGTAGAATGTACACCCAGTCCAACGTCCTCGCTCCTCGCCGAAATACTATCCGCCAGCACGATATCCTTGGTGATATATATGGCTTCCTCGCAGCTATTGTCCGTGCCATACGACCTATCCTTCGGTGGGGGCTTCGGACCCATTGCCGACCGCCGGTATCGATTCAGCTTCTTGTCGTTTGAGCCGGATAGTTTGTTGGTGCCGCGGGTGGTGACTCTGGTGAGGTTTAGTTTCCAGCGGATGCGCTTGATGAGGGGGCGGAGGGTGGCGAGACTGGCTGTCACGATAGAAAGGCCCATTTCTATGGTGGACCAGATTGCGATGTTGGTGGTGGCCCCTGGTTGGTATTAGCGTTCATTCTTCGTTTTGCTATCTATGTTTTGCTTTTATCAGGGGGAGAATGGGGGATAGATGGATCATGGCGTACACAGGAAATCGGGATCGACAAAGTTTGGTAGAAAGATGCAGCGGACTACCACGGCGGTGCTAGCACTGTAGGACGTGAAAAGGAATGGTCAGCGGAGCATTTCTCTTGCGGTAAATCTTCATCTCATGTTACTGGCTGAGTCTCTGGTTCAGTGGTTTCCTCTTCCACTATTGCCCTTTACTTTCTTTTCACAAAAGGCGGACAGAATCTCAAAAAAAGGAAAGAAGACGGACGGAGAAGTGAAAAAAAAAAATTGCACTCACAAGCACCCCATGCTCACAAGAAAGACGACTGCAATCTTGGCCCTCTTTTCCAACTGCAGATTCCAAATCACAAAGGCCGGCAGGATGGCAAAAGTAAAGTCTGTCAGGACACTGGACACGCTGTACACGTAGGCGAGTGCCATGATGATGTTCATCGGCACGCACGTGGCCGTAGGGTCGCTCTCACGAGCCTTGTCTTGATACTTGTCCCAGTAATGCGAAATCGGGTGACACTGGAGGAGCGTGACGAGAAAAAAAGCCAGGCCGGCGAGGACGGTGCACAGCGAGGCCACGTAGATTATGAGGCTGTGAAGGCGCTGCGTCGTGATGCGGAGGAGGAACCAGGCAAAGGAGAGTTTGCAGGCAATCATGGTGAGGCTGAAGAAGAGGTAGCAGAGCCACCAGTACTGCTCATTATTAGCGGATGTCGTGAGATTCGAGAAGATGTGAACAGACGGGCGTGAAACTAAGGGGAAGAATGTACCCTCATCGCCATTACTATATCGTGCTTGTCTAAATCCTCCATGTGGTGCCCCGTTCCATGGCGCACGCCCAAATTCGACGATGTGCAATATCCGTAAAAGAAGATCTTATTATAGGGATCCAATATCAGTATGATGGGAACAAGGCGCCGCCCGGCGTCGAATGTCAAGTCTGCTATTATATGTAGAAATAAGCAAGGTCCAAACGTACCGTAGCCAACACCATCATCCAGTCATCCAACCCAAATGCCTTGACGAGCACAGCGCGCGTATAGCATCGCGACACGACCGTGACACCGGCAAGCACGCAGAAGAAGATATTGACGCTCAGGAGGCTAATGCCGCGACTCGTTGGCGTCACACTCGACATGGTGTGCGAAACTTCAACTTCAACTTCAACTTCAACTTCAACTTGGCTCTTGTCACGATGTCATCTCCACGAGGCGCGAGTCACAGGCAGCGAGACGAGCACGTTATGAAGCCGGAGGTGGCAACACGGTACACCGAGCTTATCAAGAAGGAGACAAGAGAGCTAATAAAGAAGAAGGCCAAGAAGGAAGAAGACGAGAGACAATGAATCACAAGAGAAATAAGACACCATGCACTACTAGTAAGGACCAAGGTAAATAGACGAAGAGAGGTGATATGTATCAAGTTGTCGAGCATATGCGCTTTGATGACGGACAGTCATTGACGGTACCGGACGAACAAGGTTGCAACGCATATATATGGTTTCGCATGCACAGAAGTGGATTTGCGCCGTTCACGTTCGCTTCATTTGCTGCATGTGCCGTCCCAAGCCCATGTGGTTGGGTTTCTCGGGAACCGAGACTTTTCGACTTCTGGAAAGGGCAGAAGCAATGAACCAGGGTCTCAAGAAAGTGGAAATGGAAACCGAACCGTACAAAAGAAAGTAAAAGAAAAGAAAAGGAAAGAGAACGAACATGTCGAGAAAGATATTACGCGCCGGCGGCCGCCGCTCATCATAGATGAACCAAGACACCAACCAACGCGACTTCTGGTGACAGTGGTGAGAAAATGAGGCTTTCTCACCGCACCGCCTGCGCAAAGTAAGTATGTACATACATACAGTACAGTACATACGTACATACGTACATACGTACATACGTACATACGTACATACGTACATACGTACATACCTCATACCTATCGTTAAGTGGTGCCAATGACGCATCCAAGACAAAACCAGCTTCTGTCCGTCCGGTCCGGCCCCCTTTCCATTGATTGTCTCGCCGTACATCTTCGGCCTGTGCGCCTTTTTTTTGCAACTTTGCACCTTCTTCTTTTGCTCTTGATCGGCGTTTTATTTCGCCCGTGATGGACATTACATCTCGTCGCATGGAGATGATGATCCAAACACTACATACATACCTACTTTATTCCGCCTACGGCCTTGGTTGTGGCCCGTGGGAGGCAAACTCAAAGATTCCGTCCTTGTGGGCAATCGCGCCAAGCCGGAACAAATCTCGCAGACCTGCATTTCTCGCATTCGCGGTTGCCCGTCAGGATGTCCGAAGAGGGAAAAAAAAAAGCATCTTTTGGGTTGGGGGCGTGATGGGATAAGCATAATTTAGGTTGAGGCGTTCTCAGATGGGCACTTTTGAGATTTGAGGCGTTTCTTGGGTGAAGATGGGGTATGTACATACCGTACATACCTACGGATACCTTAAGGTACCTATTCAGAGAACATTGTTGACGTTGTCCATCTTGGCCTACCTACCTACCTAATGTAATGGGAATACAAGGGGGGGAAGAAGAAGCGAGTTGGCATGGAATCCAAGGGCTAAAAACGTCTGGCATACCCCTAGTCAGTTCATACCTACCTAACCTACCTTGGCGAGTTGTGGCGTTGCCTACCTATGTCCGGCTATGTACATATCCTGGAAGTCAGCTTTGTAGGAGAGGCGCGAAAACAGCCACATGATACATCGCTATCATTCACATCTCCCATCTCCAGTCAAGCCAACAGCGCGGCAACTCACCTCATCTCATCCCATCACATCTGCCACGCAAGCAGGCCATTGAACTATTGGCCACGCTAGCAAGGCCTCACAGAGCCGATGGCGCCGAATCTCAATCCATACCTCATACATACCTACCCCATGTTCATGTACATAAGTACATATGTATGTATGTATGTATGTATACCCATGTCCCATGCCTGCCGCCCGAACACCAAACAAAAAAAAGAGGGCACCCCGGGGTCCGGCATCACTGATCAGGATTCAGCCCAAGTTTCCACATCGAGACATTTCGGCCGGCCGGGGGTCACGGACCCGGAAACCGGACACGACAACAACCCGCTCATCATCTTCCCCTTTCGCGGCATCTGCTTCTCCTGTTTCTTTTCTTTCATCCGATTTCGCGCGGTCTGCTTCCGCACCGGCAATTGAACGCACTTTCCGTTGCAAGATGATGGCTCGAGGCTCCGTGCCCAAGATCTTCAGGTATGGTATACTTACATACATACATACATACATACATAGGTAGGTAGTAGGTATTCAGTTGTCGGCGGTCGCCTCTACGCCCCCAAACAAGTTTGGCATGGCGGGCTTTCGCTCTGGGCGGCGACTCGGCATTTTCCTCTTTGCGGCCCGCGAATCGCGATATGATTTAGCGTCCGAATTGCCGTTTTGGCGCCTCACGCCCTCACCAGATGCACAGATGCACACAAGTGGCGCGGGGAGCTGGCCGTCCCGTAGCGACGGTAGCGCATTTTACCTAGCTTTCAAATTGGTTAATAAACCAGTCATGGAGCTCAATTCTTCGGTCAATCTGAATGTAATAAGCGAGGTATGTAGTCAGTTCGGAGTCAGACGCGCGTAGGTAGGTACTATCAATCATGACAATGACGTCATTGCACCTTGCTCGAATCTGCGGTGAGTGAGAATTGGCGCTGACGAGTCGACAACCAGAAGAGTCTCTGCGACAGTCGTCGTCATCCTTTCGGTTACCGTCAGAAGCGCTCAACAGGCGTCGGCCCACAACAAAAACGAAGTCAAAACTTCGAAAGCATCATGCTGACAAGAGATGACTTCAGCCACAGTCGACATTCCATAAGAGAAATGGAATCCCGCTCTGATGCCTTAGTAATAAACCTTGTATGAATTCTTGCTCTAATGTCTATTGCATATGTCTTCGTCATAGCATTATAACACTCACTTCGCGGGTTGACCTCTACCCCTTGCAAGTCTTCCCTCGGCTGGACAACACTACTAATGCCGCTTCTCTCAGGGTGTGGTCATGGGTGATAGGAGACGCTGTATATCTTGAAACCCCCATACCCGCCTTGCCAGTCGATATTTGTCGCGGCTGCATCTCTCCTCCGGCGTCGACTGGTCTTGGGATTCAGCGTGACGTATGTGTTGGGTCTGTCGTACAGCGCCATGCTGTATTCTGCTGTTTCAGGCCTATAAGCGACGTCAAATGTTTGAGCTTTCGTTATGTCAGATGTCAATCCGCCAACAATAGGAGAGGCCGCAATGAACTGCTTGTCGAGCGCGGATTGAATGTAGAACCTGCTGCCGGACCCTGGACCACCAACGGTGTGGATGATCCATCTTTGCCCGAGGTCGTCATGCTTTTTGCCCACGCGTGCAGTACCCACGGATTTTCCGTCCACATTCGTAAGACCGAAACCGTACATTTCGAATGTCAGAAAGCGACCCTCCGTAAGTTGGCCGCGAGCAGATTTGAACCCTTCTTCTACCAGGAGGGACATGGTCTGATTGGCGTTCCCAGCGCCATACGGTACGGGAGGCTTGTTTGTCTTGTGGTCCTGGAGACATTTTGCAGGCCCAACCCAGGGGCCTGTTAGGGAGCCGAGGCTCAAATTTCCGCTCCAATGTGATTCGCCGTCAGGACGAGCCTCGGGAGTCTGTGGGATTGTGATTCTTGGCTTGGAGAAATCGGGCTATGCTCTAGTCAGCTCGTTTGTTATTTACAAGGAGTCACTTTTGCCTCGCAATCATTGGAGTAATTGCTTACGTTGTTAAAGTCAAATGCAGTCACGAGATTTGACATGTGCTGGCGGCGCCAGGGTGTAAGCGCCTGGGTGTAGACTCCTTTATACCCCTGAGCCGCTGCCCACTGCTCAACAAATTGGATGTCGGATGTGTGATCCGCGAACTCGGTAAAAACATTCCCTCCCCGCGTCCACGGAGATATAATGTACTTTGGTACTCTCCACCCTTGGGGAAAAGCAGGACTATCAGTACAAGGGCCCCCGGGAGCTTTCTGGGTGATTTGATCAGTAGCTCCGGATCAACTTACCTGGGCCTAATGGCACGTCGCCGAACTCGTTGTACGGGTCCTTCAGCCACTCGCCCGGTGTGCCTTTTGGAGCAACCGGTGGAACAACATGGTCGGCCCAGCCTCCCTGCTCTACACCACCGGGAAATTATTATCAATCAACGCCCTAAGGATAATTACCGCCTCGCAATTAGTGCGACAACTCACCGTCATAGCTGATAATGAGAACAGTTTCGCCGTATGCCGGGCTGTTGGTGATGGCATCGACGACCTTTTTCTGTAGCCACGCTCCATCTTTGGGCATATTGGGTGGGTGCTCGGCCAACTCTTGCGGGCCAACAATCCAACTGACCTGAGGCAGAGTGCCTTTAGCTGCAGCCTCATAAAAGGCATCGAGACCAGGATAAGAATTGCCTTTCGTGTGCAGCGCGGTGCCGTTTTCCGCTTCTTGGTACTGTTCAAAGTACGCGAGCATATTGTCTTCAAAGTTGTCCAGATCTTGCCAGACCTGCCACGATATCCCTGCCTCCTCAAGGTATTCCGGAAACGACTTCCACCGAAAGGGGAAGCAATTAAGACCTGGAGCCTCGCAACCTGCAAAGAATATTCATCAGCGTCCGTATTGGATCCGCGTGTCGAAATCGATCGGAAAACCCACCAGGTGTCGCACTGTTGTCAATGATCATCCCTCCCTTGCCGTCAGGATTGGTGGGGGAACCGGGGATATTCACCGAACCGCTCATCCAGAATATGCGATTTGGATCCGTCGCAGCCAGGATGCTCTGTGATGCCATGTCTGCCACGGTCCAACCCTCTGCGATGTCAAAGTGTGTGGGTATGTCCTGCCGCTTGTAATATCCCAGACTCCAAGGGCCGTCAGCGTTAGCCCAATTATCTCCGAGTCCGCCACTGAAGGCCGAATGCATCGCTCCCCAGCCATTATCTCCGGCACCCATGCACTGGGTTGCGCTTGTCCATTCGCCGCCCAAGTAGTTGATGTGCCACGGTTTCAAGATGTTCACTCCGTTCTGGGGCTGAATAGCTCTGATGAAGATCTTAGCATGGGGTGGTGGGCAGATTAGGCTACTTTGCCTGGTGATGCACATACTGCTCAAAGGTCGACCGTCCATCCGGGTTGATCTGAACGTTGGGATCCCCGAACCCACGAACGCCTGCCATGGTACCAAAATACTGTTCTCGGGATTTGGTGAGTCCGCGCGCCTGTCAACGGCCAAGTAAAACAGCAAAATCAGGAAACTACTTGGAGCGTCGTTCTACTAACATGATCAAAGGCACGATTTTCTTGCATAAAGAGGACGATATGCTTGACGTCTCTCAGCGAGCCAGCTCGAGCTGCGGCCGTGACGGCCAGAAGGCATGTTAACGCGCCTGTATCGTGAAACATGGCGACCGACTTGGAACTTGCTTCCCATTCGAGCCTGTTTCCAAATCATTTGCCATCACGGGCATGCATATGTATATGCTCATTCGTACGCCTGAAAATGCGGCGGGGGTTCGGCATCCACGAAGTATGTAGTACCTAGAGTGAGATTGTATTTTCCCTCACTCCTGTACGTGCCCGTGCGAGACTCCAGGGTGCAACCTTGCAAGTTGCACATGCTCAGTGGCAGTACAAAGTTTGTGAGTGACGAGGATCAGCGGGGTTTGCATGGCTGAGTCCTGACGCCGACGGTACGGTGGTGGCCACTGGTGGGAGGATGCCGATGATCATTGATCATATTGATGAAAGGGCACACGAGGCGAAAGACTCACGCGCCGCGGTCTGTGCGCGCGACGCTTCCATGGTAACATGGTAACGGTACCTGCCAGGTATGTACCTATCGAGAGTCGAGACAAGCCATCTGGCACATCTAGGGCTCGGATTGGCGAGGTTCCCGACAGAGTGGTACTGCCAAACTTCTTTTCTAGCCAGCTTCGGTTAGGATTAGTGGTTAGTGTTAGGGTTAGTGGTTAGGATTAGGTGTTAAGGCTAGGATTAGGTGGATATTATGGTTTTTGGCAGTACCACTCCGTATGGCACCTCCGGATTGGCTGATGGCGTGGATGCCTGCTGACCAGTGCAGCAGCTGATTGGCCATTGCCCCTAAAAGATCTACCTCGTGCCTCCGTTCTTGCTGGTACGGAGTAAACCGGAGTAAACTTATTCTCTGCGGCTTCCTTACCGTGGCAGGAAGGAAGGAAGCATAACATGATAAGAACGAGCGATACGTGGGTTGCTAACTTGCTACCCAGTGCGTGATATATATCCGTATGGCAACTTTGTTATGTCAGCTCAGCTGCCAGCCCGCAAAGTGTCACCATTGACCAATACTCGAGCGTCGCTTGGCGATCCGCGGCATCTGCTCGAGAACCCGGGCTCCGGAGAGGCAGAATCGCGGAGTCGGGCATTCATAAATCGCCTCACATCACCTGGTCCGACCACCATATGTATTACGTTTGGCCCACACTTGCGCGATGCTGCGGTTATTGCTTGGCAGTCGGCACCAAGACTTGGCTTCTTCCCCCATCCTCTAGCCTCATCATCTTGGAGAAAACGCCGACCCTCGCCCTCGCTCACACAGAATAGAGCTTTCATGACCGTGTACTTGCATCTGGCTGGATCATACACGGGCTTTCTGCGTCGCTTCTTATCACAATCGCTTCTATGTACCCGTGTTTGTCCCCAGCGGTGTCGATACGCGAATAGCGGCCGAAGATGCATGGACTTGTGGAAGATGTGCCGAATTGGCGCAAGGATCAACGGTTTCTGCGGCGACGACCACAACGGGCGATTGCGCTGGGTGGACTCGTCGCGGCGGGAACGTTTGTCGCCCTTTTGTGCTTGGTCGGGTTTCGTCCTATCGTGTACAACACCAGGAAGGACGAGGAGTTGGCATTGACTCGACCTATCTCGACCTTGACAACCAATGCAGTCGATACGGACAGCAGCCATGATGGCGTTATTGTGCTTCATCCAGAACAGCACGTATACCGCGACTCAAAGAAAATCCGTATTGATTGGAACATTACAAAAGAAATGCGCTCCCCAGACGGAGTCGTCAAGTCTATTTACTTGATCAACGGTAGGCTGGCTTCTCAATGTCTTCCTCTATTCTGCCGTCAGGGGCGATTGGAGCGATTAGCGAGGTACGAATTGACGTGTAGGACAGTTTCCTGGGCCAACGATAGAGGCAAGGTCGGGGGACCAGGTGGAAGTCAACGTGTACAATGGAATCGAGCAGTTGGATCACCCTGGCGTGTCCATTCATTGGCATGGGCTTACCATGAAGGGTATGTTTGCCACTTGCTTGAATTGGGCGGAAAAAGACAGGACAGACATAGTTCAAAGCCTGAGCTGAGTAATGTAGGTGCAAATGAAATGGATGGTGTTGTGGGTTTGACTCAATGCGCTATTGAGTTCAACAAAAGCTTCACTTACCGGTTCCGCATCCCCTATGATCAAGCCGGTACTTTTTGGTAAGCGACTTCGAGAAAGTACCGTTATAAAGGTATACGACGCTCAGACTCTTAGGTATCATGCCCATTCTGGTACCCAACGAGCAGATGGGATGTATGGAGGCTTCGTTGTCCACAAGCCAGCCAGGCGAAGTACAGAAACAGATTCAACTCTCCATCAGTATGAGAAAGAGAAGCTTCTTCTCATTGGAGATTGGTATCATAGAGGTGGCAATGAAGTTCTAGACTGGTTTGTGGATCCCGACCATTACGGAATGGAAGTGAGTATGGCTAGTCCTTTTCACTTCTTGTCAATTCGTGTTTTCAATTTTGAAGCGGCGGTGTATTCTCAACTCCAGAACACATGTAGCCTGCGCCCGATTCTCTCCTGATCAATGGAAGAGGTAGCTACAACTGCTCAATGGCGGCCAAGGCGCACCCCATTGACTGTCATTTTGTCGACCGTCCCAGGCTTCAACTCATGGACTCGAATCGAGTGCGGCTCCGTGTTGTGAATACAGGGTACGTAAGACACTGTTGATCTTTTTGTAGACTCTTAGCCTAACGCTCTGAGAGCAGCATCTCTACGGGTTTCAGCATAGGAGTTTCGGACGGGTCTATCAAGCCTATCGCCGTTGATGGCGGGAACTGGCTGCACAAAGATACGCCAAGAGCGAAGACCATAGGTCTGATTCATCCTGGCGAGCGGTTGGATGCCATATTGGATAGGGGCCACCCTGCCGGCCCTACACAGATGACGATCGAGCTGGACCAAGAGTAAGTTTTGAGATGCACTCAGCGTATTGCACTGTGGACAAAGCTCTTAGTTGACGCGGATGCGCTAGGAACATGCCATTGGTCAACTTTGCTTTAGAGCACATTCAGTCGTTCCCAATAATATGGAGCAGTGGTCGAATAAGCACAGGAGAAGCGTATGATTCTTCGGAACAGCCCATACAAGAGGTCTTCATCCTGGCCGATGCTCTGGGACGAGATCAGCCACCTGATGCTAGCTTCTCGCGCGGCCCTTTTCAACAAGCAGTACTATATTCGACGATGAACATACGATCAGCAAACCACAACCAGCCCGTTGGATCCATAAATCGTACCTCTTGGATGACACCAAATTCGTCAACCACCGTCCTGCCTCTTCTGTCGTTGGATCGCAACAGCT
Source organism: Claviceps sp. LM454 group G7 (assembly GCA_018360575.1). NCBI lineage: Eukaryota > Fungi > Ascomycota > Sordariomycetes > Hypocreales > Clavicipitaceae > Claviceps > Claviceps sp. LM454 group G7. The sequence continues at coordinate 17,411 of SRQL01000351.1, forward strand.
GGGCAAACGCCATCTCGCAACCGACCAAAGCGCATAGTTTTGATGTCCCGTGGTTCAAAGTATCGGGTCCAGACCAATGGATGGAACTGACGCTGAACAACTTTGACGACAAGGGGCACCCCTTCCATCTTGTAAGTCACTTCACCCCGGGCCCTCGCGACACTGGCTCACACAATTCGAAGCATGGTTATGAGTTTTACGTCATGTCTCGGGATCAGACCGGCACATTCAGAGGCTATAATCCTTTTGATGACAGCAGCAAGGCACAAGCAAAGAAATTGAACGTGGTGAATCCACTACGAAAAGATACGGTACACGTACCGGCCATGGGATACGTGGTTTTACGCTTCCCTTTGGAAAATGAGGGGCTTTGGCTGTTGCATTGCCATGTGCTCTGGCATCAGGCGGTGGGCATGGGTATGGTGATACAGGTGGGAAACATACCCGAGGACGTCAAGCAGCGGTCTAGATATTTGTGCTGAGCTGGACAGTGGACTCTAAGCGGAGATCTGGAATCCCAGTTTGGGCTGCATAAAGGACGGTAAGAGGACGAGTAGTGCTACGAAGAATTTTTATCTATATCACAATACCATGATCATTCATAGTGGTTTACTTGCGTGGGGGACGAGAACGGCAGAATCGCGCTACCGCATGATACGGTTCGTCGTTGAACATTTGCCAGGGTGTGGAATTCAAGCCATCCTCAACAGCCCACTCAGACTGACTACATAGCAGACGATGGCTCAGTCCTCCTGCATCCCACATAAATCTCATGTTTTCGGGTAAGTTTCGTTCTCTTCCCGCATCTCCGGGCCGAAACGCTCCAAGAGGCAGTATAAATCTTATGGAATAAGTAGTGAATTCGCGCAAGCTGAGCTCAATGCCGCGCGTCTTGAAAGTTGAGACAATGACCTGTTATTTTCTATATGCAGGACTCTTTTTTCCACAAAAAAAAAACATTTCTTCTCAATCGAGGTTGATACATTGTGTTAAGCCGCACTCGACGCCGTATGTACGTCATTGGGCGGCAACTCGTAAACCGCCGACATCATGACCAATGCATAATCCCTCGCTTCCAGTCCGCACCGCAGGGCTTTCTGTCCTTTCTCCCCAAGTTTGAGCTCCATTCAGACTCTGGATGCGCAAGTTCTTTCTCCTCTTTGTGCGGAACGACCTCGCAGTCGGCGGTCGCATCCGATTACGGGCTGGACTTCATAGGTACCTAGTTGTGCCGCGCCGCGAGTCGGCAGACGCACAAACATGTCCCTCACGGACAATCTGGTGGGCCGTTGGGTAAAAGGATCCTATTGCATAGTATACCTACATACTTATGAAGGGACTTTGCACTACCAAGGTATCAAGTCAGTAGTCTGCGTCATTCTTTTTTGTGCGTCGTGCGAATTGATCAGGTCCCTCGTAGGAGAGCTCAGAGATCCTCAACGGACTTTTTATGCACCGCTGCAGATAGCCCAGTAGTGATGGTTTCATGTGTGTATTTCTGTTATTTTGCCAATACGAAGTTGCCGGGATGGAAAAAGTCACATGATGGAGATTGGAATCCCGATTCCTGCACGATGAAACCTCGCCAAGGCGGCATGCCGTAGGATGGAATTCCCCGCGAATCCTTGCGCGATACACTGAATCGGATATATAGCGGCTTCCTGAGTTAATGATTATCATTTTGGGGCGGGAGGAGTGTCTTATTTTCTCTTTGCCTTTTTAGTTCTCTTGACATTACTGTTATTTGGCTTTTGGGGGATTGTGTGTGCGTGAGAGAGAGAGAGAGAGAGAGAGAGAGAGAGAGAGAGCGGCGACCATTTCCGTATTGGGGGGGCCGGGAGGGGGATTCTTTTGCATGATGTTAGTCAATACAAATAGGAGATGCGCTGCTCCTCTGTTCAAGATTGCATCCAGCAGGAAGTCAAGAGAGAAACAGGTTACAGGAGACAGAGAGAGGCACGTCTCTCGAGTTGTACAAGATTGCCAAGCCGTCCATTCCTCTCTGTACTTGACCGCATTTCCCGTTTCTCATCCTCTTTTCACCAATATGCGTTTTTCTTGTCCTCGTGAGGCCATCGCGCTCGCCCTCGCGGCGAGTACCTCCCTCGCAGCAACTACCTTTCCATCCACCCCCCTCATGGGCTACAACTCATACAATCACCTATCCTGCAGCCCATCCGACACCAGCATCAGAAGCGTCATCAACGGGCTGGCATCGCGGGGCTTCGTCGCCGCGGGGTACAATTTCTTCCAGATTGACTGCGGCTGGGCGTCGCGGGATGGCCAGCGCAATGCCTCTAACGGGGCGCTCAAGATTGATCTTCATGCTTTCCCTAATGGGCTTCAGCCACTGAGTGATCTGGCGCGATCCAAGGGCATGAGATGGAGCATGTATTCTGATGCGGGGATGCGGATGTGCGATCCGCAGGTTCCGTCGCCGGTGCTGGGCTCGTTGGGCAAGGAGGCTGCTGATGCGGCGTTTTTTAAGACGTTGAATACGGAATATGTGAAGTGTGCGTCGCTCCGTGTTCAGCGATATTTGCGTTACCCATCTCAACTCATTCTTGTTGTGCCCCAGATTATCCTCATCGTCCTTGATACGAGCTACCTATTCCTCACCTGACACCGTCCAACCCCCCTTGCTCTGCTTTCTTTGTTTCGGTCGAGGCATCATGCTTTCTTGAAACCCATTGACTGACACAATCCATGTAGACGACTACTGCTACGTCGACGGCACCGCAGCCAATCAAAACGCCCCCAAAGGCGCTCGCACCGACTTCATCACCCGCTACACAGCCATGTGGAAAGAACTCCAACGCGTCGGCATCCCCGGCATGCTCATCTGCCAATGGGGAACCCCCTACTCCAGCCAAGTCAGCGGCGCGACCCAACTCCAAGGCCCCAGCCAATGGACACGTGGAATCTCAACATCGTTCCGCTTCTCCGACGATATCGGCACGGGCTGGGGAAACGTGTACCGGATCTACAACCAGGCCGTCCATGTTGCGCGATCAGGCCTCGTCGGACCAGGCCACACCCTCGACGCGGATCTCCTGGAAGTAGGCAACCCGGGCATGACGTTTGATGAACAAGCCACACACTTTGCCATGTGGGCGATGCTCAAATCCTCTCTGATGGTGTCGACGAGCCCAACGGCGCTGTCGAGCCAGATGGTAGCCGTTCTGCAGAACAAGCATCTCATTGCTATGAATCAGGACTCGGCCGTGAAGCCAATCAAGCTGGTGCAGCGGTGGACATCAGATCGAGACGTATGGATGGGATCGCTCGCGAATGGCGATCTGGCAGTCCTAGTCGTGGATCTGAGTAATCGGAAACGGACCCTAACGCTAAACTTTGCGGACATTGGCGTCGCGTCGGCAGCGGTCCTGGATGCCTGGACCGGCGTAAATACCGCCAGTGTAAGCGGTTCGTATTCCAAGACTGTCAACGCAAGGGGCTCGCTGGCGCTGCGGCTCTCCGGCGTGAAATATGCGTCGTCTTCTGGCGCGGTCAAGTACAACTACTTCTCTGTGGCGAGCGGCGCGCTCTCCGCGGGTGCCAAGGTGGTTGCGTGTTCGGGATGCTCGTCGTCAAAGAAAGTTAGCTATCTGGGCGGCGCGGGCGGCGGGCAGGTAGTCTTGTCGAATATCCGTACTTCGCAGGCTACGCAAAAGGTTCTCTTCGACTATGTCAACGGGGATGTGTGCTATCTCGGCGGTGGAAGCAATGAGCGGGTGGCGTCGATTCGTGTCAATGGCGGCGCGGCGCAGGTGGTGAGTTTTCCGCTGAGCGGATATGATTGGGAACGCGACGTGTATCAGGGATATGTGGTCGAGCTGTCGGGGTTCAATGTCCATGGGGCGAATACTATCAGTATCTCTGGTTCGGGCACGGGATATGCGCCTGATTTGGACAGGGTGGGCGTGGTTGCGTAGTCGATGGAAAAAGAAGCCGTGATAAACACTAGATTTCGGACACATTCTACATCCTCGTTATTACTTGATATTTTTTGTCATGTCTCTCGTTTTACTCGATATACATACGTACGTACATAGACCTTCATATGATCAGAGGCGTCACATCTCCCACAGCCTCAATCTACCCACCCCCCTTATTGGCAGCCCACGGTGCTCGTCACGGGCTCCATCTTCTTCAACTCCATCTCCTTGAAGTTCCTCGTCACATCCGCAATCGCTTTTTCCACCGGCACCCTCTCCATGGAACTCGCGCCATAGAAGCCATGAACGCCTTTCGTCCTGCTCAGCACATACTGCGCATCCTCAGGACCAACGATAGGGCCCCCATGACATAAAACCACTACATCCGGACGTAATTGCACGGCCGCGTCGCGAATCTCCTGGATCAGCTCCACGCAAGCCTCCAGCGTCTTGCTACTGTCCGGCGCAGCGCCCACAGAACCACTCAACGTGAGACCCATGTGGGCGACCAATACATCAGCGCCCGCCCTTGTCATCTTCCGCGCCTCATCCGCGTTAAAGACATACGGCGTGGTGAGCATATCAATCTCGTGCGCGGCCTTGATCATGGCCACCTCGGCATCGTACGACATGCCCGTGTCTTCGAGGCTGGTGCGAAAATTGCCATCTATGAGCCCCACGGTTGGGAAGTTTTGCACGCCAGCAAAGCCTCTATCACGGAGCTGCTTCACAAACGAGGGCATGTCCCGGAAGGGGTCTGTTGCGCAAATGCCTGCGAGGACGGGGGTGGCCTCGACGATGGGGAGGACCTCGTTGGCCTGTCGTGTAGCGTGGTCAGCGTCTTTGAAGTCTTGGTGCCTTTACTTGTATTGTATCTTGATGTATTGGGTGCCAACGTCCATTTATCGACAGAGGAAAAAGGGGGAGGAATTCACGAGGAAAAGCAAAGACGTTTCCGCACCATCTCCCAAACCACATCGTTTGCGTTCCCATACGGCATCAATCCGGCGAGCGATCCCCTCCCTGCCATGCGGTAGCGGCCGCTGTTGTAAATCACAATCAGATCCGCGCCGCCGGCTTCGATGCTCTTGGCTGAGAGGCCAATGCCAGCTCCGGCGCCTACAATCGGCTTTCCCTGGGCAATCTGTGAGCGCAGCTTGGCCACGATGTCGCGACGACTTGTTGGGGGTGGCATTCTTTAAATGCTTGAGCTTGATTGCTCGCTTGGTTGCAAAAAGGTAGGTGTGACAAGAAAGGAGGTAATGCGAGGTAATGCGAGGCGAGGCGATGGCAACGTCCCAACCAATCCCGAGGCTACCTACCTGGTAACCTTAGGTAGGCTGAGCTGTTTGGTGGCCTGGTAAGAGACAGATTGGATCAATTGGGGCGGGGAAGCTGTCGCACATGTGACGCGCAGCTGATGCAGCTGAAGCAACGCAAATGGCATCTGCTGTTTCTCCGTCATCTTGAAACAGATGTTGTTCCCTTCGCCCTTTTGCCCTTTCGTCCGTTGCATCCGAGATTGAATCTCACAAAGTCCAATGGCCGATTGTTTCCGTGCGATTTGCACCCCCTCGCAGCCATGTCGGCCACAGTCGTCATCATCGGCACTTGCGACACTAAACTTGAGCAGCTCGCGTTTCTGCGCCGCCAGATAGCCGCCGCGCCTGGTAGCCTCACTACGTGCCTCATCGATGTTGGCCGGCATGATTCAAGCTCTAACCCAGACATTGACGTCCATGGCTCCGACATGCTGGTCAAATACCGGCCCGAGCTGGACATTTCCACGCTCTCCCGGGGTGACTTCATCGATGCCATGGGCTCCTGTGCCATGCACGCTGTCCTGGACATGCTTCGCGAGGGCAAACTCGACGGCATCGTCTCGGCGGGCGGTTCATGCGGTACATCGCTGTGCTCACGCGTCATGCGCAGTCTACCCATCGGGCTGCCCAAGCTAATCGTCTCGACTGTGGCCAGCGGCGACACGGGTCCGATTGTCGGCGAGACGGACATAACGCTCATGTACTCCGTCGTCGACATCGCAGGCATGAACCCCCTCCTGCGGAATATCCTCTCCAACGCCGGAGCTGCGATTGCTGCCGCGGCTGTCTCGTACTCGACGCGGCGAGGACCGCATGCCCAGCCTTCCATGCAGCAGACACCAGCCAAGAAGCGCGTTGGCATCACCATGTTCGGTGTCACCACGCCGGGCGTAGACGCGATTCGGGAGGCCCTCGAGGCGCGCTACCCCGTCGAGACATATGTCTTCCATGCGACGGGCCACGGCGGAAAAGCCATGGAACGGCTCATCGCGGAAGGACAACTCGACGCGGTCATTGACCTCACCACCACGGAGATCTGTGATCATATCATGGGCGGAGTCATGTCGGCTGGTGCAGAGCGTCTCAATGCTGCCGTGCAAGCCGCCATTCCGACCATCGTGTCCCTTGGAGCCCTGGACATGGCCAACTTTGGGGCCAAGCACTCCGTTCCAGAGAGGTACGCTCGCCGGGCGCAGGTGGAGCACAATTCCCTCGTCACGGTGGTGCGGTCCTCGCCGGAAGATGCCCGGGCGATTGGACAGTTTATTTGCGACAAGATACGCAGTGCTGCGAATCCAGCCCTGATACAGATGTGGCTTCCGCTGGGGGGAATCAGTCTGTTCTCTGTTCCTGGTGGGCCGTTCTACGATGCAGACGCGGATGCTGTGCTGTTTGACACGATCCGAGAGGGCTTGCGAAAGACGGGCATCCGCATCGTCGAGGATGCCGGGTCCGTCAATGACGGCGCTTTTGCGGCACGGATTGTAGCGGCCATGGCGGAGTTGATGGGTCTGTAGATGGGCTTCCTTCACTACCTACCTCCTAGTGACCAGAAAGTGGTTCGTTGATTTTTCTTCCTTCTTGATTTTTTTCTTTTCCTTCTCGCAGCTTGCAACAAGTTTCAACTTTAAAAAAGAATAAAGATGGATCAACACTCTGTTAGGTAGTTTAAAGGAATTTTCCAAGGGCTCCTTTCGTTAGTTCCATGATGCGTTGCAATTTCCAGAACCGGCCCGTGAAGGGTTGTACCCTTGCGGCTCGTTGTGCTTCACGCTTCACCAGGTTCATTGACCCAATCGGGTGAACCGCCGCGAACCAACGCCGCCAGCCACACTGGCCGAATCGGGCAAGTTTCTCGTCGGCGTCATTCTCGGCACCTTTCGTCATTGGGGCGGGCCAGGAACATGGCTCGGCCGGGTTTCCCAAACGAACGGTTTTTTTTTGTCTTCCAAAGGAATCGTGCCCCTAGGTATACGGAGTAATTTTCTACGCTTCCAGAATTTGCAGAACTTGGAACTTGGAGAACTTGGAGAACTTGGGGCCCCTCAACTTACTCCGTACATACGAAGAGAACTGGGTCTGGAGTCGGCCAATCATGATTATCATCCCCTGTTCACGCATGCCAATGTTGGGGAGAACCCCGTGGAGGAAAAAGGGGAAATTCCGAAAGCATGCACCCCGACTCAGGAGCTGTTGTGTACGGAGTAACTTGTGTCTCATCATTCATGTCTCTCTTTTTGACTCAATTAGAGACGAAGAGCCCTATAAATTGAGATACATACTCCGTACATAGGTATGTACATATGTCGGGCGAACACTTATGAGTTATGCATCACAATCTTTTATGCTTCTGCGCCAACATCCATAGTGCTCCATTGGCATGACTTAACGAGGTTCCGAGTCCCGACTTGATCAATTTGCTCCTCATTCCCAATTGACCAATTTAACGTACATATGTACTTCTCGGTCCGAACTCATGGGCTACCTACCTACCTACGGACCACGGTGATCAATGCAAGGCAGGGCCTTTGCTGAAGAAACAGTCTGAGCCTTGTAAGTTGTACGGAGTAACTTGTATGTACATATGTACATACATATGTACTCCGTAGGGTCGCGTCGTGTCCCGCTTCCCGTCATGGGGGAAGTCGGGACAAGTTGTCTTTGCAAGAGCCCATTATTCTGGTTCGACATGCTGCATCTCACTGGGTCAGCGATAACGACGGAGGTGCCATCGTCTCTCTGACCAGGACGGGCGCGCAGCACAAGTTACAACTCGTGACAATGGGCTCATGGCACCCCAGGTTTTATTAATGCACCCCAACATTTGAGCGCCAAGGTTTTGGTTGATGTCTTTCTTTGCTATGTACGGACTCCAGAGTATGTACCTACGTACATATCTATGTACATACATACGGAGTACATACATACCGTAGGTTCTCAGTAAATCCGTTATCGTCTATGGAGCCGCCCACCCCTGTTTCTAGCGATTTCATTCGCTCCCCCACACACAGATGATCTAAGATAACGGGCAAAGAGGCCCAAGCCCCTTCACCCCTGTCAGGGGGTCGGCACTTGTGCAATAGGAGCGTAGAAACAGGGCTGGGCGGCTCCACAGACGATAAGACGGCTCCACAGACGATAACGGATTTACTGAGTACCTACGGTACATGTTTGCGTCAATAGTTATATGGCCGGACGGAGGAGCCATTGAGGCCGCGAAGTGAAGCAAGCTTACTCGGTAAAAACCTTGCCACAGACCACATTCACCGACAGTCTTACGTATGTAAGTAGATATGGACGAGCGGACGACGGGGGATCGGGGATTTATGTCAAGTCCGAACCAAAGCCACCTTGTTCGCAAGTTGCGCTGCCACGTCCAAGAAGAAACCCGCGCTGCAGCGCGGATGCATCGGAGAAAAAGAGCTACCAAGCTTTTCCATCCAACGGGAAGCTTGGCTATTGATGGAAGAGGCGAAAGACTTCATATGGGTAGGTAGTACATATGTATGTATGTATATTTAAAAGGGAGAAAGCATATGTACGCGGCTGCTTGAATGCGGCGATGCCGAAATCAGTCAGGTGACGTCACTCCACTTGGCAACGTCTATTTTGATGGCCGGAAACAGCGCCGCGAGCAGCTGTTTGCATGCGCGACATTGAAAGCCGTCATCCAAGTCGTCGTCTGACACTGGTGGCGTGGCCGAGGTCGGCCAGCAATCATGCCACATCATACATTTACTTAACATGAGTACATGAATGATGTGACTGTCCATTGACTGCAAGCGAAGATTTTGAAGGACGGCAGCACGCAGCGGACAGGGGCGTAGGCCAGATGTTGTAACTTGTAGCTCTTGACAATTGCGAGTGTGACTCGAGAGTGTCGCGTGCAAATTGGAAATTCCACAAGCGCAGCGCAATGAATGCGGTCGTGAAGCCTCTCTTGAAGTCTCCGACGGTCGACGAGAACGCGCTTCCGTGCCGGGCCCTGAGTTCCTGACGTCGGGTGGCGTTCGCGCTTGGGCGTCGCGGTTCACGCCGGCGAGACGCTAATCACTGACTACGGCCGCGGTGCTTCATCTGCCGTCACCCCGGGGGGCATTACCCGGAGATAAGAACAAGAAAGACGGGAGGAGAGAAAGGACTCAGGAGACTCGAGAGAGATGCGAGCGGAGTTCGTGTATGAGACAGGCACCGGAAAAGTCCGTCTGTGTTTCGTACCGTTGGCATGGAGAACGCAGTTTGCTTGTTCCGGGTGCCGTGTTTCGAAGCTGAGAGGATAAAACAACGAGGACGGATTTATGCAGTACGAATTGAGCAGCGAGGCGAGGTTCGTCTGGACATCGGGCGCCTAATTTGGCGACATCAAATCATGGCCGATTTTTTTTGACTCACTCTTCCATTTCGCCTTCTTTCTCTGTCCTCCTTCCACGAGCAGCCAGGATCAAGGATTCCGTGCGTATGCCCCCACGTCGAATCCACGTCGAACCCACCGCAAAACCCACCTCAAACGAGAGGCCTTTGCATGCTTGCCAAAGTGCTCCGTACCTACGGAGTACCTATCCGCGATGCGGCCGTGACCAAGCTCCGCGGTGCATCATCAAGCTGCATATTGTGCCCAGTCTGTCAACAAAGCTCGAGACCGTATACTCCGTAGACGCAGTCGCGTGTCCAACCCCTCCAGCCCCTCCAACGGTCCAACCTCTGCGCCCTGGCCGATGCATGGCAATGCCATGTGACTGATGAAGGGGAAGGAAGTGCATATGTATTATGTACGGAGATATACCTATATCATGGATGCGTTCCTTGAAGACGGGCCCATGCTTGAGTTGCCACTGCTCTGGCACCTTCTCGGCAATTTGTCCAATTTCCTTCTGTTGGGAACTTGAGAACTTAGAAGTCTGGCCCCTCTGCTCCCCCTGGGCCCTGGATACCCGTGAATAGGTACGCATCGTCGCATGTATGGACGTCACACATATCGAGCTTTCGCGGACTCGCAGTGGCGGCTAGCCTCCCTACAGATCGATCATCAGCGCTACGGAGTATGTACATATTAGTGTTGCCCCCCTTGCTATAAGATTCGTGAGCTTTCTCGGTTGTACCGTTACCTACGGAGTAGTCAGACGGTACGGAGTACTCCGTAGACCAGACCAGGCAGTCCAGTCCAGGCCAGGCCAGATAGTCCAACTTCCAAGCAGTCCAGACGAGGTTGTCTAGCCCAGAGAATTCAAGCAATTCCAGCATCAAGCAATGCAAAGCCGTTGAAGCAATCAGGGGCTTCGTCCATCGCGGTGGGCCAAGCAAATTGTGCCGCCGATGTAACGCGTGAAACGGTGTTGCGAATCGTGCCATGTCGAGGACATCCAGCCAAGTGGGCCGATTCCACGGTGCTCGCGCCTTTCCATGCAAGGTCAAGTGGAATCGGTGGATTTCGGTGGATTTTGACGTCGGGCCGATGACACTAACATTAGCAAATCCAGGCAAAAAGAAAACAAGAAGAAAAAAAAAGGGATTTTCGGCACACCTTGTCGTGGACCCCTTGGCGAGCCAAAGCGTTAGGTAGGTACACGGCATATGTAGGTACATATGTACTGTATGTATGTACCTACGTTATGTTGCGTTTGCGGTGCGCTTCCGCAGCCAGACAATGAATGAATCAGAATATGTGCGGCAGGCGCTAGCCACATGGAGTTTCTTCCGCCCATAGGCGACTTTGAAGCTTGTACCTACGGAGTACACACTTTGCGCTCGTACTCTGTAGAGTATTTCGAATGTAGTCCGCGTCGCTTGTCGCTTCGCCGCCGCCGCCGTCCGATATCCATCGTCAATGCAATAGCCCAGACCCTGCCAATGCCACATGGGATTTCTGCGCGTCTGAGAGCTGCTCTGTTATAAACACACTCTTGAACCCAGACTTATGTCTGCCTAGTTCTTTCCTCCCGGACTATTTCTTCTCACTCTGACATTTGTCTATTGTATCTCTCCCATCAGAATTAGCCGCTGTTGCCGCGGGGGGGGGGGGGG
>SRQL01000352.1:0-28606 GCA_018360575.1 Claviceps sp. LM454 group G7
GTGGACTTCCAGTGGACTTGCCATTTTGGTGGTGGGTCAGAGGCGAGTTTTCGGTCGCAAATGGACAAGTTTTGAAAAAGGAGCCCCGGAAAGCAGCTCGGAGGCTGGAGCGCGGGAATCCAGCTTCTCCCATACAAATCCGAATTCTGGAACAGAAAATCGTGAGCGTGACACCCTTGTAAGACCCTTGTCTAGCGCGGTACTTCGTTTGCCAGGGTCATATTCGTGATTTACGATTTGTGCATCTTGGCAGTGCTCAATTAGGTATAGCCTCATTTTTGTGCAATAATCTAGTTTTCCAGCCCCGCGCTCCATGAAAAAAAAAGGGCATAAACGGGGCCTAAACAAGTTTATCGTTCCTGTGCGGGCTAAATATGTGACATGCATGCATGTATGTATGTACCTAGATATGCAGTTCGAGTTGAGACCAAGGATGAGGTGCCTAGGTAAATATGTACCTACTAGGACATGTAGCCAAGCCAAACCCCATGGGTCTTTGAGATTGGCGACGAAAGAAACGGGGTTTGCTATCTTATTCAGTATTCATTCACGTATTATGATTATGTACTCTTAGCGCATCTAAGTTGCCGATCACTGATCAGTGGCAGACGATCACAGAGACGGTACATACCTAGATCACAAGTGTTTCCGGACAACGGGCTTGAGCAAACCCAGGCAATGTGTTCACTGTTGGGCCCTCGCTGCGTCATGGCCCATGGGAGTCATGACGTCAACGCCCCGCAGAAACCAATACCTGGGCCTACCTAAGGTAATGACAAGATTCAAAACAGCCGATTGACAGGGCGGAGCAGGCCGTCCGGAAACGATATCCGAGCTTATTTTGCTCTACGGAGTCCGGACCAAACTTCTGCTAATAAATGTTGCATATGGGGGACGCGACGGACACCACGGAAGAAGAGACTAAGAGGGAGCAAGGATAGGCAGGCGATTTGGTCCTTCTGCTGCTATGCACTTTTTCGTACAGATTGCTCGTGGCTGTCTCGTGCATTGGAAAGTCGCACATATGGTGGGCAGCATTTCCAGTTGGAAGCAGGAGATGATGGAAGAGCCGAGGAGTCGCAAAATCAAGGCAATCACTCATCCTTGCTCCTGCCGTTGGCGGCTGGTGGTGCTGTGAGATCTTACGGTCTTACAAGTTACCAGTGGTAAGGTCAAGCCTGCCTGGTGCAGTTGAGAATGGAGGAGAGAGAATCACAGGAGAAAAACACATCTCGCTTCACTTGCACCGACAGCCACTTTCTATTATTAGCCCCCTCTCCGTGCCGTCTCTCAAGTTCTACTCTCCCCCTCTCCTAATACCTATCGCGCCCTCAACCCGACGTTTTGGCTTGTGACTCTGCCGCCTCACTGGGTCAGCCCACTCAACACTGCCACATACAGTTACTGGAACCGCGGCGCTTGTCTTTCTACGGAGTACGACTCTAGAGTTCATCTCACTGCTCACTGCTCAGAGCTCGTGTGGAGACCTGGTACCACTCTGGCCCTCTGCAGGTAGTCAGTCGAACTCGCTGATCGCTTTCCTGGCTCCGGGCAGCGCAAGCGGCGCGCGCCCCTCCTCTTTCGCATCATGAGTCCAGGCACCATGACGTCCACCCAGGTTTATCTGTTGCCGCTCAACGACGACGGCTCTCCTGATGTTGCGGGCGAATATATTTACATAACTTCGTCGACTAGGGACCCTGTTACTCTGCGATTTGCTATTGAGGGTACATCCTCCATTTGCCGCCATGGAAGCTTATGGGTCAACATCCCCGAAAAGGGTCGAGAGTTTCGACGCAACAGCTTTAGAGAGTTCAAGTAAGCTGCTCGCATGGCTTCTCCGTTTGGGAAAGCTGGCCTTTCTCTGTCTTTGTGCTGAAATTTCTTAGACTCACTCCCGACTTCAACCGCACCATTGAGGTGCCCGTCGAGATACATCATCCTGGAGCTTATGCGTTTTATACCACCTATGCAGAGTTGCCCAGCCTCGAGCCACACCTGTCCAAAAATTCGTCCCAGGATGCGGTGGAATTGAGACAGTCGCCGCTCTATTATATTGACGTTGCGCCTCGTCTGCAGCTGGACGGGTCACCTCTGCCCTTGCCGGCTCTATCGATTTTCTCCGTCATCAGTAAATTCATGGGCAAGTATCCCACCGATTGGGAGAAGCACTTGCGCGGAATCAGCGATCGAGGATACAACATGATACACTTTACCCCTCTGCAAGTTCGAGGATCCTCCAATTCTCCCTACAGCCTTTACGATCAATTGGGCTGGGATCCCGCTTGTTTCCCTGCTGGGGAAGCCGATGTGAAGAAACTCATTGATAGCTTGGAGAGCCAACATTCTTTATTGAGCTTGACCGACATTGTCCTCAATCACACAGCTCATAATACGAAGTGGCTGGAGCAGCATCCGGAAGCTGGCTACAATTTATCCACTGCGCCATGGCTGGAGTCTGCCTACGTGCTAGACACAAGCTTGCTCCAATTGAGCTCAAATCTGGAATCTCTCGGCCTCCCAACCGATCCGAAATCAGGAGATGACCTGATGCTGCTCTTGGAGGCAATCAAAACAAACGTCATTGCCGGGATTAGACTATGGGAATATTATACTTTGGATGTCGAAGGAAACGCCAACGCAGCTGTATCAGCTTGGGCTAGTGCCAGTACAAGTACACTGCAAGGGAAAATTGGAATTCAGGAGGATTTAAAAAATCTAGGGACTTCCAACTTGGAAGAAAAGGTTTCCTTTCTCCGAAAGCACGGATCACTGAGATTCGATCGTCTGGGTGAACGCTTCAGAAGGGCCATCGATCCCAATGTAGCAGCGACTTTGCTTTCATCGTGTTTCGGAAAATACGAAGGTGAGTCCTCTGCTTCCGCAGACAAAGCCGCTGCACGGTTGGAGATGTGCAAAATACTCGAGGCCATGAACGTGCCATTGTACGAGGAATACGATGGCGATGTCAAGGAAATTCTTGAACAGCTCTTCAATCGCATCAAGTATGTTCGTTTGGACGAGAATGGACCTAAACTCGGGCCTATCAATGCGGAGAACCCGTTGATCGAATCTTACTTTACTCGTTTACCGTCAAATGAAACCACATCTCAACATGGCAATCGGCACCTCATGTTGGTCAATAATGGCTGGGTCTGGGGCGGCAATGCTTTAGTCGACAATGCGGGCCCCAATTCGCGTGTATACTTGCGGCGCGAGGTCATAGTATGGGGGGATTGTGTCAAATTGCGGTATGGATCGAGACCGGAGGACAGTCCCTGGCTCTGGAAGCACATGACCAAATACGCTCGCACATTGGCAAAGTACTTTGCAGGTCTACGAATCGACAACTGCCATTCGACGCCTATTCACGTGGCAGAGCACATCTTGGATGAAGCGCGACTTGTGCGACCGGACCTGTATGTTGTTGCCGAGCTATTTTCCGGCTCGGAAGAGACGGATTATGTCTTCGTCAAGCGGCTAGGTCTCAGCTCACTCATTCGAGAGGCAATGCAGGCATGGAGCACTGCTGAACTCAGCAGACTAGTTCATCGACACGGTGGTCGTCCTATTGGTAGTTTCGAGGTTGACGAGATATCCCTTGGAGACCCGTCTTCTTCGCCAGACCCAAAGAGTAAAGGCGATCTCACGAGAGACGTTGTACGCAGGATTAAACCCACTCCGGTCCATGCGCTCTTTATGGATTGCACTCATGACAACGAAACTCCGGCACAAAAACGAGACGCGCGAGATACCTTGCCAAATGCGGCCCTTGTCAGCATGTGCGCCAGTGCAACGGGCTCGGTCATGGGCTATGATGAGATCTATCCCAAACTCGTGGATCTAGTTAACGAGACACGCTTATACACGTCAGAGTCTTCCAAGTCTTTACCCACCAAAGTGGGCCGGGGCAAGAATGGCATCGCGGGGGTGAAGAAGTTGCTGAACCAGATTCACACTTTGATGGGCAAGGATGGGTATGACGAAACCCATATTCACCACGAAGAGGAGTACATCACCGTTCACAGGGTGCATCCTGAATCAAGAAAGGGGTACTTCTTGATAGCACACACCGCCTTCCCTGGGTGTGGAAATGGCAACGGAAACCTTAACCCTGTTAAGCTTGCGGGAACTCGGGCACAGCACCTTGGCAGCTGGAGCCTAGAAGTGGACGCCAGTCAAGAAGCTATTAAGCACGCGGTAGACAACAGTCAATTTCTTGTTGGTCTTCCAAGCCGAGTCATAGATATTGGCGGAGTCAGCTTGGATGTACATGGAGACGACACCGTGATTACGGTACGAGACAATTTTCCTCCTGGAAGTATAGCTCTGTTCGAAACATGGATTCCTGCCGCAGAGCATTCTGCAGGTCTGGACACTTATGTCACGTCGGGTGCCCAGGCAGCATGGAGCCACTTAGACCTGATTGATCTAAATTTTCTGCTGTACAAGTGTGAGGCCGAGGAGCGGGATTCGAGTGGCGGTCGTGATGGGACCTATGACGTCCCAGGCCATGGCAAGCTTGTATACGCCGGTTTGCAGGGGTGGTGGAGTATAATGAAGGACGTCATTCGGGAAAACAACCTCGCACATCCCTTGTGCCAAAATCTCCGTGATGGCGCTTGGGCTCTTGATTACATTCTAGGACGACTGCAAAGAACAAGCGAGAACGGACGCTACGAGAAGCTCGCGACCCCCGCGTCATGGCTCAAGGAGCGGTTTGATGCCATACGAACTATTCCCAGTTTCCTTCTGCCGCGCTACTTTGGCTTGGTTCTGAGAACTGCTTACCATGCCAGTAGAGACCGGGCGCTGGAGCTCATGGGAGAGAACGTGAAAAAAGGCCAGTGGTTCCTTCAGGATCTGGCAATGGTCAGTATCCAACAGACTGGTTATGTCAAATCAGCCTCTCTTTGGCCGAACAAGGCTGTGCCCTCCATCGCAGCCGGGCTGCCACATTTCGCTGTTGAATGGGCACGCTGCTGGGGTCGCGATGTTTTTATATCGATACGGGGCCTTTATCTCGGTACCGGGCGATTCGACGAAGCAAAAGAGCATATCTTGGCGTTTGCGAGCGTCCTCAAGCATGGCATGATACCCAATCTTCTCAGTAGCGGCGACGCTCCTCGCTACAACTCACGGGATTCTGTCTGGTTCTTTTTGCAGACCATTCAGGACTACGTGCGGTTGGCACCCGAAGGATTGGGACTCCTCAAGTCAACTGTCAAACGGCGTTTCTTACCCTACGACGACACCTGGTTTCCCACTGATGATCCCCGAGCGTACTCGAAAGAGAGCACCATTGAGGATGTCATTCAGGAGGCACTGCAGAGACACGCCTCCGGTATGAAATTCCGAGAGGCCAACGCCGGTCCTCAGATTGACTCGCAAATGAAAGACGAGGGCTTCAACCAACGCATCTATGTTGACTGGGACACCGGCCTCATCTTCGGGGGCAACCAATCCAACTGTGGCACTTGGATGGACAAGATGGGAGAAAGCGAGCGAGCCGGATCCAAGGGTGTCCCAGGAACACCTCGAGATGGTGCCGCCGTCGAAATAACCGGCTTACTGTATAGCACCTTGGCATGGCTATCCACGCTGAGCCAGCAAGGCGCATACGCCTACTCATCAGTCAAGCCCACCCCCCAAGGAAAGCCCGTCACATTCACAGAGTGGGCATCTCGCATTAAGGACAACTTTGAGCGATGCTACTTCGTGCCCCTGTCCCCAGAAGACGACCCAAAATACGACGTGAACCCCTCCGTCATCAATCGCCGAGGCATCTACAAAGATCTTTACAAATCAGGCAAGGAGTATGAAGACTACCAATTCCGATCCAATTTCCCCATCGCCATGACTGTCGCGCCCGCGCTCTTCAACCCTGACCATGCCATGCACGCCCTCTGTCTAGCAGACT
Source organism: Claviceps sp. LM454 group G7 (assembly GCA_018360575.1). Classification (NCBI taxonomy): domain Eukaryota; kingdom Fungi; phylum Ascomycota; class Sordariomycetes; order Hypocreales; family Clavicipitaceae; genus Claviceps; species Claviceps sp. LM454 group G7. Next base: position 5,921 of record SRQL01000352.1, read on the forward strand.
CGGTTCTCCGCGGCCCAACCGGCATGGCGACCCTCGATCCCGCGGATCTCAACTACAGACCCTACTACCGGAACAGCGAAGACAGCACTGACTTTGCTACGAGTAAAGGGCGTAATTACCATCAGGGTCCCGAGTGGCTCTGGCCAACGGGATTTTTTCTCCGCGCGTTGCTCAAGTTTGATTTGATGCAGAGGGGGGATCCCGCGGGACGGGTTGAGGCTTTTCAGCAGGTTACGAGGCGGTTGGTTGGATGTAAGGAGATGATAAGGCGGAGTGCGTGGGCGGGGTTGACAGAGTTGACGCAGAAGGGAGGGGAGTATTGTCCGGATTCGGTACGTGATACTTTTCTTCGTTGCATCTTTTTTTTCGAAGTCTTTCTTGAGCATTTTTCGTCCGGGATCTGCTACTTCCTTCTTTGGCTACTTACTATTGTCTTCCTCGGGGTTGTCTCTCCTTCCCTGGAAGAAGAGTTTTGTTAGAAACTCCCATCTCGCAAGATCCATTTGCTAATCCTTCTTTTCTTCTTTACAGAGTCCTACGCAGGCTTGGTCGGCAGGGTGCTTGATTGATCTCTACATGGATGGGTATGAGGAGCAACAAAAGGCGTCGAGAGGATGAGCTTCATTGTTTACCTATGCGGTCAGAGATGCACTCTTGGGAACAAGAATGGGTCAAAGGGAAGATGAAGGGGGAGATGTGATACCGAACCAAACCGAAGGTACGTGAAGACACGGAAAAGCTTTATCGAGTTGTAAGGACCTTGTCATCGTTCAAACTTGGAGACATGACTAGTATATATAAACAATAAGCTGTGAGTTTATCGACCTTGTTCATGATCCCAGCTTCGTCTTTTGCCACGCGCCATGCGGTCATGACCCAAATAAAGCCATGGTATCCCGCCTGCCCTAGCCAATGGCCTCTCGACTACGCGGTGTCGTCCTGTAGAATACGCCCATTTAAATAAGGAGAAAAAAGAGAGAGAAAAGAACTCCAACGCCAATAACAATCCTGGGAGTATCAGCGATTAGAGCGTGGTGTAACGTCCAAACAAATGATAAAGAGTAAGCATATAGCCCTCGTAACGCCGACGCAGGGAAAAGGGAAGATAAGGCCAATGAGTGGCAGACAGGCGCAGCCGTGTCGAGCTGCCTTGGGACGCGTGGCATTGAGCCACGTCTCGATTGAGAAGTTAATATGTCCGTTCCATCAAAAGGCACCATAGAGCTATAGAGCTATACTATATTGAGACGAGCCCTTGCCAGGCAAAGTGGCATCAGTTTATATGTCTTGCTTTCGGCCAAGCGGAGGCTAGGGAAGTTGAAGTATTGATGTGAGGTGACCTGCAATAAAATGCAGGAACAGATTGACAGATGAGGAAAAAAGGGGAGCGTGAGAGTTTGTTCCGTCGTATAGTAGTGTGGCGCCGAAGCTGAGCGGTAAAAATGCAAAGACACGTGGCGCCTCTCATGTGCGCTCAGTAACAGTCCACTTCTTCTTTTGCTTGCGTTTCTGAGACTTTTCGTTATCCATGCCATTTCCTGTGTCACGACCTTCGGCAAATGTGAAGGGGGTTGCTGAATCGGAGCCTGTGATAGCCGGACCCCATGAAGGGTTGCTGACCGAACCGGAATGCTTTTGCCCAAATGATGTCTGTCGATCCTTCTTGCGCAAATACCGGCGGCGCCATATACAGGCACCGATCCAAATGCCAGCAATACCAACCACTAGAATGACAAGCATAATGACCCATTGCCAGTGGGTAGAGAGCCTGTGCGATGTATGAGGTTAGCACAAAGACTAGACAATGAATCCGAGAATAGTGAACGGAAAAGAGACAGTATGTCAAAGACTTACCAGTCACCACCGCCACCGGTACTGCCTCCATTGTACATCGACCCCGAATTGCCTGTCGCGCCGGCGCCGGGTGCTGAACTTGTTGTTTTGGGCGTAGTTACCGCCGTTACGCTGCAGAACTTGGAGAACCATCCTGCTATGGAGCTCATGCCCTTAGCATCACCGGGACAGGCATTGTCGCACACACCGGAAGCAGCAGTCGAGAAGGCAGCGACTTTGCCATTAGCGCAGAAGCATTCTCCGTAAAGCTTGGGATCGGCTTTGGGGATAGCTGGAGGAACACATCCGCCATTGGCATCCCAAAGCGGCTGACATTGAGCAGCACAAGCTGGAAGTTGATTGATATCAAAAAACGGCACGATTGTGTAAGAGAGACCAGCTGTGAGGCAATCGTGTCAGCATGAGGCCTTAAGAGGACGCCAATCATCGATGCCGTGCCAAGATTAAAAACTTACACATGATGATTCGCCGTCGAGGGTGATAAGCGAGATCGCTGAGTAATTTGGCGCTAGGAGTGGGCTGTGGTGAGAAGACGAGTTATGTATCCCGGAGCACAGCCTCAAAAGCGGTCGATCCGGCAGCGTACAGTCTGTCCAGCGTTGTCGCTTCACCGTGTCTTCGTCAGGACTTTATGGTATCTGCAGGAGTACAATAAAATTATGCAAGAAGTGGCCTCGTTGCGATAGTGAATAGTACTGGCGAGGGGTCCGATTTTTTGGTGGTTTCGAGACGTCTCGCCTCGCACACGCTGAGAGCTGAGAAACGGAGCGGCTGATAGTTGCCGTAAAGAGTCCGAGCGACTCGGTCGACGTGGCAGATATATGGGAAAGGTCGAGTTCAAAAGATCGAGTTTCGTGATACGGTAGTTTCGAAAGAAGGTAAGGCGGTCGCGATTGCGCGTGCCGGTGAGAGTTGAAGATGTGGCGAATGCCGCTGGTCAATTGTTGATGAAGTTGAATGAGAGGAATGGAAACGGACGGCGAGGAGGTTGATGGGATGGACCGTGGACGGCCGGACGAGGTGGGCCGGGGGGCCGAACGCTGCCAAATGGGAAAGAGCCATCGCTTATAGGTGGGGCAATCATTGAACGCTCTCAGCCAGGCTGAGCCAGCCCGGCTGTTTGGGCCCACTTTTGACCACAGACATGGATTTGATTCTTGAACACGACAGGTTTGTGGGAACTCACCGCACTTGACGGAGGCTAGCGATTGGCCTCCGCCGCTCCGGCCAGCGACTATGTATGTACCATTGTACATACCTTAATAGAAGCGCACGGGGCATCAAGTTACATATGTACCTAGGTATGTACATATGTACATGTACAAGAAGAGGCAAACTACCTGCTGGGTGAAGGCTAGGTAGATATGAGGTATATTAATGTACTTGTACATTGTACATCAGGATGCTGGAAACATGCCAAGCGACTTGGTAAACAAAAATAATCAATGAACCGATGGCCATGCCAAGCCATGTCGCGTCAAGCCACGAGTCTGTCACCATGACTTGAAAGTTGATTCTAAAAGCGCCGCCAATTTCTCGCACCCAAGTTGAACCAACACTAGGTACCTAGGTAGGTATCTTATTTAGGTACATGTACATATGTATGTTTATATGTACTTGATACGCCCAATGGTAAAAGATACACGTATCGTCTTAGTCACGTACCTTGGCGTGATTCTGGAAGACCAATGTTGCCGTCGCGAATTTGCGTCGTAACTTGTAAGGCTAGGTATGTACATTGCCGTATCAGGTACCTATGTAGTTACCTGGTATGTACCCGGCGGGGCGTCCGGCCGACGTCACAACTTCCAGGAGTCTGCAATGACGCTGGGCCGACCCGACGTAGCCAACAATTTTCTGGGCAGCTTCAAACATCCTCCAGCTTCAACGACAGCGTGACGATCCGGGCTCGCAGCCAACCTCTATTCGAAAAAAGACACGTTTTCGCCGAAAGAAGATGAAGCAAGATGAGCAACAGGACTTGTACCGCTGAGGGAGGAGACTTTATCGATCCGAACAAAAAAAACATCGACATTCAGCTGCAGCTCGTACTGTCCTTGATCCTAGGAGTGTTGGCTTTTGTCACATTTTGCGTACGGAAAGACTATCCAATTCATTCTCGTCGTGAGCGGCAGCTTATCAATTCATGACATCGTGCAGATACTTCGTCCGCGATGGCCGGCCCTCTATTCAGCGCATAAGCGGCGCCTGCATCCCCATGTCGACCTTCCGACGTTGACAGACTCCTTCTGCGGCTGGATACCGCAGCTTTATAGAATCAATGAAAAACAGATTCTGGCTGCGTCCGGGTTGGATGCCTTTGTGGTGAGTTCCCTTCTAACGGACCGCCCCCTTCAGTCCGCTCACCACCCTCTAGCGATGGATCTGCGACTGCTGGATCCGAAGAGAATTCTGACTCAACCTCTTAGTTCCTGGCTTTCTTCAAAATGGCCATACGTCTCTTTACTATCATGGCCTTTTTTGCCATTATAGTTCTGGGGCCCATCAACGCCAAATACCGCAAGAGCCCTTGGGACTTCGTTGGCGGAGATTTCTGGAGCTCGCCACATTCACCGCATAACGAAAGCTTCTTTGATGCACTCAAAGATAAGGACGAGGACAAAAGTCGGGAGATGCCCTTTTTGTGGTCCTATGTTGCGTTTACCTACTTTTTCGTGGGACTTACACTTCATTCGATCAACTGGGAGACCTTTCGAATCATTGATTTGCGACAAAAATACCTGGGCTCACAATCGACGATTACAGACCGCACGTTTCGGTTAACAGGCATACCGATGAAATATAGATCTGAAGAAAAATTGAAAAACTTGATCGAAGGTCTCGACATTGGGCTGGTGGATTCCGTGACTCTGTGCAGGGACTGGAAATATATCGATGAGCTGGTCGCTCATCGAGATACCCTTCTGCGTAAACTGGAAGAATCTTGGGCCGCATATTTGCGGACGAGAGACAAGACACCGTACAAGCACAGCGATGCGACACAAACGGACGACATAGATGATGCCACTGCGAACGACCTAATATCCGGCGAAACCGGGGAAGAGGGGGCTGCTGAGAACGCAAGGCTTTTGGCAAGCGAGTCGAGGCAGCCACACATATATGGCGGCAAACGGCCACAAGTGACGGTGCATTATGGGTCTTTGCTGCTGCGAAGTCACAAAGTTGATGCCATCGATTACTACGAAGAGAAGCTCCGCCGCGTCGACGAGCAGGTTGTTGAGGCGAGGAAAAGGGAATATGCGACGACCGACATGGCTCTCGTCACTATGGACTCCGTTGCATCTTGTCAGATGGTCATCCAGGCGAGAATAGATCCTCGACCTGGCCGGTTCCTGACGCAAGCAACGCCGTCACCATCCGACCTTGTATGGAAAAACACATACGCGCTGCGAAGTATACGCAAACTGAAAGCCTGGTCTATCACGCTCTTCATCACTTTTCTAACGCTGATTTGGATCTTTCCGACCGCGGCTCTCGCCTCCTTTTTGAGCATTTGTACTATTGACCAAGCTCTGCCTCAATTCGCGGAATGGTTAAATGAGCATCCCATTGTGCGATCGTTCTTCCAGAACACGGCCCCGACTCTCGTTGTCTCGTTACTCAACGTTTCGGTGCCCTATCTGTACGATTGGCTCTCGAATCACCAAGGCATGATTTCTCAGGGGGACGTGGAGCTGTCCGTCATTTCCAAGAACTTCTTCTTCACCTTTTTCAACACCTTTTTTGTGTTCGCCGTTTCCAAAACCGGATTTGAGTTCTGGAGTGTGTTGAGGCGCTTTTTGAAAGATACTAGCTTGATTCCCATGCTTATTGCCCAAGACGTGGAGAATCTTGCCAGATTCTACATCTCATTCATCATCCTTCAGGGAGTAGGGCTCATGCCCTTCAAGATCCTCGAGATTGGGAGTGTATTCCTCTCGCCAATTTACCGATGGAGGTCCACCACGCCAAGGGACTTTGACGAGATTCAGAAACCACCCATCTTCCAGTATGGATTTTATCTTCCGACTGCGCTGCTCGTATTCAATCTTTGTTTGATTTATAGCGTTCTAGTGGAGGGATGGGTAATTCTCATCTTTGGCATCATCTACTTTGGCCTTGGATACTTCACATTCAAGTACATGCTTCTTTACGCAATGGATCAGCCGCAGCATGCAACGGGTGGTGCGTGGCGTATAATCTGCTACCGCATCGTCGTTGGCCTACTGGTGTTCGAGATTGTCATGGTCGGTCAGATCGCCTCCTTCCAGGCATTCGTACAATCTGCAGCAGTCCTTCCCATCATTCCATTCACGATATGGTATAGTTATTACTTTAGCCGGCGATTCGAGCCGCTGACCAAGTACATTGCGTTGCGAGCGATCAAGAACGGCGGCAATTCAAGCGATGAGAGCAATTCCGAGGAGGCTGTGGAAGAGGGATCTGATGATGAGTTGCCGCGTTTTCAGCATCAGCTTCTGCGAAGAGGAAGCACGCTAGACGAGTTTAAAGAGCGAGGTTTGACGTTTGTCAACCCAAGCCTCATCACTCCGTAAGTCAATTTACACCCTCTCTCTTTCTCAATGACACAGTATGATACTGACAGCACGGGCCTTGTAGATTGGAGAAACCTTGGATCTTCCAAGACCCGCCCGATCAGTCGGACGACGAAACCGCCACTGAGGGCGAACTGCCATTACGGGGACAGCCAACGCTCATTCTGCCGAATGCGGACAGGTCACTTGGGATTGGTGACGATAACGTATGGATAGACAGTAGTCGTGGAAGCTAAGCCACAGGAACAGACCTGGAGTTGGCAATAGAGAAAGAAGGGCCACGGACGTTTCTGTCACTATGATGGTAGTGAAGGACAGAACGAGCACACGTGATTCAGCGACAGATATCCTTGTTATGGGTACATAAAGTGATTCCGAGTATAATAATTAATGATACCTCATCTTTCTTGTTTGAGCCTAGCATCAGATTATGATGCCGTCGAGCAAAAGGTTATGACAGTTACGAGTCACGAGCGGCCAACGACAGACAGGAAAGAACAGAGTTTCGACTCTGACTTCGATACCAATCGGCGGTCGATGGCTCGCATGACGAAAGGATGTGCAACAAGAACCTTGCTTCGCTTACTTGGCGCTGGGCAGGTGTGATGGGAGGCTCCCGAAAGGAAGGAGGCATGTTCTTTCGTTCTTGGTCGAACTGCGAGGACAGGCCGGTACGTTCAACCGATCTCGACTTGTCCAACCCAGTCATCATGTCGCTCTACCTACAACTCCCAACATCCTAAAGCGTTACTGCTAAGCCCTAGATTTTCGCTCCGTATTGTATTAGCGATTTTGGCGGTGGCTCGCTCGCCACGCCCAAGCTTCACCAAAACGTCTTCACAAATATTGGTGTCGCGTGGAGTAGCTGGCGCCTACTCTCCTGACACAGTTGGAAGAGCGTCAACCTCTACTCTCCTTTCTTTGCATCAAGCTACTGGCGAGATGGCCACTTTGACGTGTGCGTGCGGCATCAAGCGAGCCGTGGCGACGCTTTCGAAGCGCGTGGAGCACGATCATGGGGGCGACGAGAGCATGTGCGATGCTCCTCATTTGACTGAAGATGGTAGGTTTTCCAAAGATGGTGGCTGACTCAGATGTTGCGTTTTTGTGTGCTCACAAGTGTGCTGTCCGTAGAAAAACCTGGCGCTATGCGCCTAGCTACGGAAACCATTCAAGCTATCTTCTCCCTTCTTTCGACTGAGGACTTCAATTCAGCTCGTCACACATGCCGGCTTTGGCTGTTTGCAAGCTTGGACCGAAGATTATTAGAAGATATGCTGAAACAAGCTGGGTGGTGGAGTAGCATGTTGCGCATTATTACTCCGATGGCTGTGGGCAAAGCGCCCGAGATATGCCAGGAACAGATTATGAGCAAGTGGATCGCAAGAGAGAGCAACCTCGCCAGACATGATGGGAATGCGTTTGTACAAGTTGGAGAGACGGACTTTCGCAGACTCGCCGGGCAAGTCCGGACAGACGACTTTCGGCTACATGGAGAAGTTTGCTTCACAGTCAGTCTTTACGGAAGATATCTGATAGCGACCCTGGAGCAGCTGGCTTTTGTATACGAGCTGAATCATGTGTGTCGTCGTGGACAATCAGTCTGGGCGGTACCTCTACGCAAAAGGCAGGGAATGCCATTGGGATTCATGCGACCAGCTGCATTCATCGTCTGTCCCCGGCGCGTTCTGAGTTGTAGCATGGACACCTCCTCCGGCAGACAATCTGTAGCATTTTTGATGGAGGGCCGCGTTGGCATGGTGTGTGAAGTTGACATTACGAGGCTTGGTCGAGCGGGAGCAGGAAGCAGAACGAACGGGCCATTATCTTCTTCTCGAGTCCCCGTGCAATACTCAGCACCAGACTCGAATTGCTGTGTCTGCCACCAGCGCTCCCCCTACGAAGCACCATTCACGGAGACGGGCGATCGTTCCGTGTATCGCAACATCTGCAACGCCGACGATCCACCCCGTTCTGTTGCTATTTGCCCCCAGCGAAACTGTGTGGCTTTTGGATGTTCGGCTGGTATTGAGCTTCACTAGGTGGATGCCTTGACGGGTCAAGATCTCAGCCGATGGTTTCCACTTACATCCTCAAGCGACGTGCTGTACTTTCTGCCGGTGCGTCGAGGAACTGACTCGGCAAACAAGCTTCGACTGATCAGTTCAGCGTCGGGACTGCTAAATCCTCTGGAGCCGCTGCAGGACTCGGGCCGCGAGCTGTCCACCACAGTGATTGCGTCTGATAGTAGAAGCACAGCCTTCCTTTGGAACAGTCGAAGAACAATGACCGAGAGTGCGCTAGGAAATTCACTGGAAGACGCGGGCCATGAAAGTCACACTGTAAGACCTATGTGTATCGGCCGATCAAGGGTAATCAGAAACGGGCGTTTATTCGACGCTGGCCGTGGAGCTTTCAGTACAGTCCTGGCAAGAAGTGCCGACCATTATCGAGCGGTGCCTATTAGTGATGGCTACCATATCTTGTTTACCGATCCGCGAACCGGATATCTTTGTCTCGGAACAGATGCTCCCATTGGGTCTGTAACGCGACTGCTTCGAAAAGTCTGGTTCCGGCCTCCGGCGGCAGCCCTCTCCGTCATTCCGATCCTGTATGCCGCCGGGTCAGATACAAGGCATGGAGTACGCGTTGTGGCTACGTTTGCAGCAGCTGGGCCAACGGAGAGTCTGCGTCACAGCCAGCAGTTGATTGTCTTCTTCACGGTTCCGCCAGATCTCTTCCATGATGTATCCGACAGCCAAGAGATGTATCGTCCATCAGCGGGCATGATGAGTTACGAGAGATTTCCGAGACAAGGGATGCCAGAGGCGTGGCGAGGGGAGGATCACTACCAAGCCATTGACGTATTCAGCGACCATCTTCGGGACAGCCCGGCGTTCCCGCTGGAGATATGCGGACAGTCCGTCGCAGTATGGGAAGGGCTGACAGAAATTGCGCTGGACTCATCTCCCGAGATGATTATCTGGGCGTTCAGCTCGTCTGGATGGGCCAGAGCGTGGGCTGTCGACTACGGCAAGGCACAACCGTTGACCAGAACGGCGGTTCAGGAAAACGGCAGCATTCGCTTGATGGACCAGGACGGAGATATTCTCATGACTGACGACGAGTTTGCTACTGGCCACCTGGAGGACGCTAGCGTATCGAACCCATTGAGAGACGTGGTAAATCCGTTTGACGGAACCGTGGGCACCAACTTTGTGGAGCGGCGATGTCGCATCGAGCGGGCGAGTTGGTGCACGCGGGCCAGGAGCAGTGACAGAATGAGCGGCACTGCATGTGTGGACATGATTGAGGGAGTCAATGGCATGGTGCGGTTGGACGTGGAACTGCGATGATCTGATACGACTGTTTCGGGAGTCGGGACCGGGACGTGAACCGAACTCGATATGGATGTCTGCCAACGGTGCTGCACGCGATGGAGGAGCTCGATTGCGGTACTGCTCGGAGACTTTCTACTCCGCCGTTTCTTGATATTGATCATGATTAATACGTGTTGAAAAGGGGCATCCTCTGATGACTTGGCCGAGAATGTATTGTGCCTGCTTGCATTTGCCATCAAGTCACGTATCTTCTTCTATCCCCTCCTTCGTCTCACCTGGAGAGGGAGAGAGAGAGAGTAGTGGTGTCTTTTTCTTGGGTTTAGTGGTGGCCACTGGCGTGGAATTTGAAATACAGAGTAGAATGTGGACATCCGACATGGCGAGAGGTGCTGCATATTAGACACAGTAGAGCTTAGATCAAACATAGTCAATGACGAAGAATGAACGTGTGTAATTACACATTGCGAACCGGGAGACAGGCTCTCCGCTCCAGCACCTTTGTGGTCAGCATGTTCTTGCAGGTCCCCGTCCTAGCAAGATCTTGAGCATTGCGAAGTGTACACTCTGCAATCTCGGTCAGCGCCTCTGCAGTGAAGAAGGCCTGATGGCCAGACACCAATACATTATGAAAGGTAGTCAAGCGCATGAGAATATCATCCTGAATGACCTCCCCAGAATGATCATCATAGAAAAGCGCACCTTCCCCTTCATAGACATCAAGAGCCAAGCCACCAATCTGTCCCGACTTGAGCGCATGAATCACAGCCTCTGTATCAATGAGCCCACCCCGGGACGTATTCACCAGCACAACTCCACGCTTCATCGCGCCAATCGTCCCCTCATTGACAATATGCCGCGTCGAATCCGTCAGCGGACAATGCAGACTAACAATGTCGCTCTCGGACAAAAGCTCCTCCAGACTGGTATACTTGCCCCCTATATCCTCCTCGAGCACCTCCCGCGCCGGATACGGATCAAATCCCAAAACTCGACATCCAAAGCCCCTCATGATCCGCGCAGTCGCCAATCCTATATTCCCTGTTCCCACAATCCCGACGGTCTTGCCATGCAGAGTCCTGCCCAGGAGCCCGTCGAGCGCAAAATTACCCTCCCGGACACGGTTGTACGCACGGTGGGTATTCCGATTCAGAGTCTGGATGAGCGCGACGGCGAATTCGGCGACTGCTTCGGGGGAGTACGAGGGTACGTTTGCGACGGCGAGGCCATGTTGTTCGGCGGTCTCGAGGTGGACGTTGTTGTAGCCGGCGCAGCGGAGGAGGATGGCCTGGACGTGGAGGGAGGCGAGTTTGGTGATGACGGTGGGGGGGAGGGAGTCGTTTACGAAGACGCAGACGGCGTCGGCGCCTTGGGCGAGAGGTGCGGTGTCGTCGGTGAGGGAGACTTCGTGGAAGATGAGGTGGAGGAGGGAGGGGGAGGGGCCGTGGGCGGCTTGGGCGGCGAGGAAGTATTTCTTGTCGTAGGGTTTGGTGCTGAACATTGCGAGGCGCATTGCCATGGTGGGTGTGATTTGTGTGATTTGTGTATTGTTGTCTTCCGTTGGTGTTTCTACTTTGTAGTGTATGTAGGTATTTGTGCGGTTGATGGCGTTTTTCTCTCTTTCTCGCTCTCTCTGTGTGTATGTGTGCGTTGTTGTAAGTTCAATAGGTATGTATCTTCCGCGCGAGATTGAATGATGGATTTCGTCAATGAAACCGTTGATGATGTCGTCACTGACGACACGAACTGGGCGTCAGATACGATTCCAAATGCGGCGAAACTCAATCCCAATTCGTGGCAACCAGGTATGAACTTTGATAAGCTGCCGTCATTCTTCTTGTTTGTTCGTGCAAAATATCCTGCTTATTATTAATAAGTGTGCCGCAATCCCCCTCACGCACAAGCCTTTGCAGTCCTGAGTCCTGAGTCCTGACCTTGTCGGTTTGGGATTCATGTTGCCGCCAAGACAATGCTTCACCGAGAGGGGAACCGCGGGGTTGAACTGCATTGGCTTGAAAAGTTGCGGCTTGATTATTCTACTCTTACAATCATTTGCTGCCATTTTCTCTGCTTTTTTTTTCAATCACTACGACTCTTGATCATTAAGTTACTTATTTATGGTCATCTGCTGCGGTCTGCTGCATTTCGTTGCGTTTGCCGCCGTCTCCTGCCACTTCCGATCTGCAACCTCAAGATGATTACGACTCACGACTCACGACTCACGACTCACGACTCACATCACGACTTACAAGTGCAAATCACTGCGAAACAGCTCCCCGACTTCCGCCCCACTGACTCATGAGCCCAGCGCAGCTTATTCACTTTCAGTCTGAGTGGAATAGACCACTACGAGAGTTCCAAAATCCACGACATCTGCCTTCACTTTCTTCACCTATCTGCACCACACATCAAGCATCACGCACACATAAGACGCGGCCAGCCAAGACAGCGCATTCCAGCACGCCTAGACATACAGCCCTAGGCCCCATCAGAGCAATCACCTCCTATATCCCCCGCGTATGTTGTAATTTTTGTTCGGACCACGGACGAGATACTCGATGCTCCAGTCCGTCAGGTTAACTCCCTCAAAGGCAAATCTGTACTTGACATCGTAGTAGTCATCAATACACAGATGGCCAGCTTTGGCAGTCCAGCCGCTGCCACCATCACCATCGTCATCCGGCATCGGCTGCAGGAACATAATCTCGTGGAACAGATAGTCAGCGCGCATGAGCTCACTCGGCTTCACAAACCACACGCTCAGAACCTCCCTTTTCATGTCATAGCGCCAGACATAGCGCCGCGTGGCTCTAAATCCAAAACCCTCCTTTGTTCTGAATTCTCCGTCCTCTACGTACAAGTACTCCAGCGCAGGGCCCGAGTCCGACATGTCGAGCCTCCCCGCGCTCTGTTCAACACATTGCAGCCCATCTGCTGTCTGTTCCCGGAGAAGAAACTGCGCGGTGCCGCTAAAGTGTCCACTCGGGTGGGTGGGCAGTCGACTCTCCAAGTCTCTCTCGAGCTTCCACGTGCCGAGCAGGCTTCGAAACACGGCTCGAGGCACAAACCGCGGCGTGGTGAGACCATGAATGATCATCTGATGGGCCTCGAGACGAAGGTCCTCCGCCGCTTGTTGCGCATCGGGATTGTCTGAAGGGGAAGGATATCTCGACGCGTTGAGCATATCCAGGGGTAACTTGCAGTGCGAGGAGTCCACCTTGGGTATGGAAAGCGCCTCGGCAAACTCTTGCATCAGGAATAAAAAGTCTCCCATGGGTGACTGCGACTGTCTGGGATCGTCCCGCAGAGCGAGCGTCCGCTGGATAGAATCATCTTCGTCGAGTTTCCGGCGCAGCGCCTCAGGAAGGCCACTGGTGCCGGTGGAAGAGGACCAGTATTCTGCCAAAAAGCGAGCCTGCATTTGCATCACGCCCCAATAGGGCGACCTGTAGAAGCCGACGAAGCCGAGGTTTGGAACTTCTGGGTGGTATGTGCCGTGGAAGGCCAGCGTGAGGGGCAGTTTATGATGTTGTGGCGAGTGTTTGAGTGTCTGCAAAACATCCGCCGGCAGGTAACTGATACAGGGGGAGGGGTCGAATCCCGTGGCGAGCACGACGGCAACGATATTTTCAATCGTACGCCCGTCAGTGAGCTCGGCGGTGTTCCCGCGCAGGGTCGAGAACCTGCCGGTGGACAGAGAGATGAGGCCGGATCGCACAAATTCGCAATACCAGTCGCTGATGGCCAGGTGCGGCGGATCTAGCTTGTGCTGGTCGGTGACGTGCAGCTCAGGCGAGTAGATGGACTGGTCCGTCCCGAGGGCCTCTTGGAATATGGCATGTACCAATTGCGCCGTCTGCTCATCGATATGGCCATGGATGTTGACCAGCGGCTGGGACCTGTTATTCAGATTATACGAAGCGAAGTCAAGGGGCAGAAAGGGTGGCGCCGCGGCGTTTGCGAGTCTGTAGTCGGCTGCGGTGTGCAGGGGTACCACCCAGACAGGACGCGGGATTATGTGATGGATTGAGCATTGCGCAACGTCCTTGATGGGAGAGCCATCAGGAGAGTGTGTCGCGGAGGACAAGCGCGTGGCAATGGCGCCGGCCATCTCAACGCCGGACATTTGGCCGCCCACGACGAGGATCGTGCCCTTGGCCGAGGCTGCTGTACCCAGAAGAGACTCCAGATCCCTGTACTGACTACTGTGAATGACAGGAATAGGCGCAGTCGGCGCCAAAGATATACCCTCCGGCACCACGGGCCATCCAAAATACCCCGATGCAACGACTAGGTGCGTAAACTGCCGCGTCTCCTGTTCGCCTCCACACTCAACACGGACATGCCAGGTAAACGGCGCAGAGACATCGCGCCGCGCCTCCACGACTCTCGTCCTGCAACGCAAGCGAAATCCTGGATGTGACCGCAGATATCGCTCTTCGTATGCTTCCAAGTACCGACCGATCTGCCACGCGCGAGGGAACTGCGCCGCGCCTTCCTCCCATGCCTGGTCGCTGAAGTGCATCGTATGCCTACTCTGGTTGGCCCCCATCAAAGGGTTCACCAGGTGCGCAGCATCCGACGGGGACGACGGCCACAGTCCCCCGAGGGAAGGCTGACTTTCGAACACGCTGACCTCAAAGGCCCCAGCGGGAGCATTATGAAGCAGCGTCTTGGCCGCGACGAGGCCAGCTGGGCCAGCGCCTATGCAGAAAGTCAGCGGGAATATCGAATGAGTGCCAGAGAGCTAATCACAGGTAAAGAAATGAAACAGGAAAAGTAGGGGTCAAAACATGGATGTGCGTACCGACAATACAGACCGATTTCGGCATGCTGGCGCGTTTATGACGAAGAGCTGCCTGGAGCAAAAACTTGGGATCGTGGTCGTGTCAAAACAGCAACGACGGTCCAGAACATCACGAAGGAGCCATCATGCGCGATCCGCGACGCCGTGGTTGGTCGCGAGCAGGATGTATACAAGTGCAAGTTGTTCCGCGCGCCGATAACGAAACAAGTGTGGGTGACGTCGAGGGCTCGTGAGTCGTGGCGATGCTGTCACGAACGCGTGAAATTCGGGGTTTTGCGACCCAATCTTAGCGCCGGCCCCCCAATTCCGAGCAGCCAATCAAGCATGAGCAGAGTCAACTTCCTCTTCCAGATTTCCCCGCAGAAAAAAGGCCAAAACGGACTTGATGCGGGAATTGCGACCGTCACAGTGCATATTGATATGTATTGCAGCCACACAAAACGCCCAAGAGTGGCAGAGTCCCACTGTCCCACTGCGTTTGTTTCCGGCCATGGCGTCATCTACGAATGGATTGACATCCGTCTCGTGCCAGTGAAACAACCAACCCTAGCAACCCGGAGGGACAAACATAAAAAGAGTTCTCATGCATGATGCATCGTCACAACAAACAGACTCCATTTTCAGTCCCGTGACTCTACGAGTACGGCGTATTACTTGCATATAAGAGCATGTAATCACTCATCCGTCATTTTCAGTCTGCCCTCAACACACCGCTATTTCTAGCAACAGCCCAGCGAGTCCTTTCCGTCAGAGGCAAGCAAAGTAGCAAAAGCTCGGACACTCCCACGACACTCATCATAAACGAAGTCCCATAGGCATCATCATGGCTTCGTCACACCACGTTCTCATCATCGGCGGCCACGGCAAAGTCGCTCAGCTCCTCACGCCCTTGCTGCTCAAGCGCTCCTGGACCGTCACCAGTATTATCCGCACCCCCGAGCAGGCTCCCGCTGTGAGGAAACTTGGCGAGAATTTGCCAGGGAAGCTGCGCGTTCTAGTGTGCAGCGTCGGCGATGTGTCCACGCAGGAGCAGGCAGCGGCTATTCTGCAGGACCTGAAGCCTGATTTTGTGGCTTGGGCTGCGGGTACGAGACTGTCCATTCCTTTGATGACGATATGCAAAAGGAAGACGGGAAG
This sequence comes from Claviceps sp. LM454 group G7, assembly GCA_018360575.1. Taxonomy (NCBI): domain Eukaryota; kingdom Fungi; phylum Ascomycota; class Sordariomycetes; order Hypocreales; family Clavicipitaceae; genus Claviceps; species Claviceps sp. LM454 group G7. The sequence continues at coordinate 21,613 of SRQL01000352.1, forward strand.
GGGCTATAAATGGTCCGGAGAACAGACAGAATGAAGTAATAAGAAGAAAGAGATAATATGCTAACGGGATGACGATGCACTACAGGCGCTGGCGGCAAAGGTGGTCCCGAAGCCGTACGTTCAGTTGCCCATTTCCATCTCCACCACTCTCGAAATTCACCTCCACTGACAACAAGTCTTGAAACACGCAGACCTACAAGGTAGACCGCGACGCGGCCATCAACTTCATAAATGCCTCCGCCTCCATCCCCTCCATCACTCGCTTCCTCCTCATCTCCTACAGCGGATCTCGCCGCGCCGGTGCCGCGTGGTGGCCTTCTGGCGAGTGGGACGAGTACAACCAGAGCGTGAACCACAATGTCCTCGCGACTTACTACCAGGCCAAGGTTGCTGCGGACGAGGCCCTCTACGAAGCGTCCAAGAAGAGCTCTACCCTCGTGGGCATCGATCTCCGGCCCGGCGTGCTAACCGAGGAGCCCGCCGGTAGGGTTGAGCTGGGAAAGACAAAGCATATCAAAGGGAATGTGAGTCGTGCGACGGTGGCTGCGGCGGCGGATGCGCTGTTGGCGGCAGATGGCGTGAGGTCTGGATGGATTGATTTGCTGGATGGGGAGGAGGACTTGGATGCTGCGGTGGCGAGGGTCGTGAGAGAGGGGGTGGATTCTGCGGAGGGGGAGGCTATTTACTCCAAGTAGCAGTATTCGAGGTCCGGCATACTTCTTCCTCTGATTAGCAGAATACATTCGTGGATAACCGAAAGAAGAGAGGTGACTCGGTGTTGGAAAGCGTGATTGGCAATGGGAAGCTTATGGGGTGAAGTACGTACCAGGACGCACCAGGCTTCAACTTCGTTGGTATCGCATCTCATATGTAATACATACTCATGTATGAAGGCCGTCTACTGTCCACAAGTTCACTCTTCATCCCGATGCATGTCATTACCTACAGTGTACACGAGTTGTTATTCCAACTAGTGTAAATACCAGGTTGCAACACTAACAAATAGCAATTAGCCAACAAGCAATGATTAATTCTGGTATATCCGTTCATATGTATTTGTAAGCTCATTCGTTCGATCATCGATGTCCTGATATCTCACACTGTTGGGGTAACAGGGTAGGTGTAGTCACATCAATATGGAATGCGCATCATTAGGGGGGTGAGACAACTATCTCCAATTCGTTGTATATACGAAGAATAAAGGTTACTTGTTGGCTGTCTATCTAGGAACAGGAGAAGAGGAGAAAGGGAGAAAGAAGTGCGTGATCGGGGCAGCTGAAGCCAACCAAGCGTGAAGTGCTCGCACGCCGTAATGCGCAACCGAATAATATACAGATGAGCGATTCCAACACTGGCAAACTTTCTCTCTTTTGCCGAGACGTGAGGGATCGCGGGTGGCCCAAGAACGAATGGAAAATCGCGGGGTTTCGAAGTGAATGAACGAGTGGACCCCAAAGGTCGTAACAGGGGCCATGAATGATCAAACCGTACACATGGAAGTTGTCAGTGCATATCGCGTTCGCGATCGTCCCAAGTATCTTCCACCAGTCCTCCATCGCCTTTCACGAGGGGTAGGAGGCCTATCAAGACACCAGTCTTTCCACCAGGCGACAATGTTGGCCAAGGTACCTGAAGAAGTTGATCAAAAGGAACGTGATGACGACAAGTGACGGTACTGCCCGGATCAACAGTATCAGCAGAGCGGGTAGCGTCAGAAGTCTTGCCCAGGCCGCGCAAGTCGTCCCAGGTGGAGGTGGCTTTCTCTGACCTGAGAAAATGTATTTGCCCTCGCAGAGTCTTTTCTTTTTCCTTTTTCCTTTGATGCCGTCGAGTGAGTCTGTGGGGATTTCGGACGAATCTCTATGAAAAGGCGTGATGGGGTTCTCGTCACGAGGGTCTTTAAGCCGTAGGGCAGTGTCTTTGTCGGTGTGCTTTTCGGAGAGAACGTGAGAGCCTTCGCCAACAGATTTGGCGAGCTTCTCGACAAAGGCATGGTCAGCACTTTCCAGCGGGTCTCCATCGGCGGTAGGGTCAGCCAAAATCAGACTATCAGTTTCTTGTCCGGGGAATCGGCGGGCCTTCTTCTTCGACGAAGAGGGTCAATGGGCCCTTTGTCAGCGGCAGGATCTCCGTTAACGGCATGGTATTCAGGGACGGGGTCTTCAGAGCTCTCTTTCTTGTCCGGGGGTTCAACAATTCGTTCTTCCTCGTGGTCTTCGGGCTTTCGATCATGAGGATCAGGAGGGTCATCGAGAATATCGTCAGCAGCAGGGTCTTTGCTGACGGTGGGGACAGCGAGAATGGAGTCTTCCTGACTTCTGTCCTTGATCGGAGCCTTGGCAGAACGTTCCTCCTTGGGGTCTTCGCATGTCTTTCGGTGAATGTCAGGAGGGCCGGGAAGATCGGTGGGGGGCTCGTCGACGGCAGGATCTCTGTCGACTACAGCGTCGGAAAAATCGCCCTCAAAGTCTTTCAGTCTTCTTCTTCGAAGAGAATCATCACGGACCTCGTCAGCGGCATGGTCCTTGCTGACGGTAAGGGCTATGAGGAAGGGGTCTGCTGGGCTATCCTCCATCATCTCCAACCCTGATCGCAGAACCCCTCGGAACCTCAAGCTCATCCTTTCGCACATACCAATTTCCCCACCCATTCTTATTTACTATTATCATCAGGCCTCCGAGCCTCTTGCAGAAGACCTCGTGCCTGTGGCCATGATGATAATAATAAGAATGGGCGGAGGTATTGGTATGTGCGAAAGGACGAGCTTGAGGTTCCGAGGGGTTCTGCGATCAGGGTTGGAGATATAAGAGGAAGAAGTTCCCTGAGGGTAGGACGGGGTGGCTACGTCCTGTAAATACTTCTTCCAAATCCGGAAGCTCCGTTGCAGGTGTTTCCTCGTCGTTTTTACCAACGAGGTCCTCGTTTTCTCGTGGAACCGTAAGGTTCACTTTGGATGCTATGGCAACAGACATATCGTGGTCGGCAACAGTCTGGTCAACGGGATCGGCGGACACTGCTTCTGTGAAAGGGAGCACAAGTTCTGGCTGGGCGGAAGCGGATTCCTCTGACAAATTCTCTTCTTTCTCTTGTCGATCGGCAGAGGGGTCTTCTGGGGCCTCAACGGGAAGCTCTTTTTCGCTGTCAGCAGTGGTAGGTGCAGGAGCTGATGTATGAGCTGGTGACGGTCTCCGCACATGGCCTGCGGGACTTGCTTTGGCAGGTCGTTGTCCTCGTTCAACAAGTTCTGCCAGCTTCTCCGGTACCCGTTTCATTTTGGTGTTGAGAAATTCCATGTCGCTCCAGCTCGTTCCTCAATTTCGTCCAAATCGCTTTGTTTGCTCTTCACCACACCTCCGCATTCCAGCCTTGGAAGACTTCGCAAAACCGGCGGTGGAGTAGTCGACCCTTTAGATTGTACTCCATGTACTCGCTGGGGTAATAGATAATTTGACCGTTTAATTCCGTTTCCGTGGCCTGGGCCAAGTCGGCAGGCTGATCTCCTAAACGGTACCAGTCTTCCGTGATGTACATAGAAAACTCCCAAAGTTCCTGGTGCAGGTACTCAAACGGGTCTTCGTCGTCCAGATCGGCAGAGGATGGGACTCCGATGTCGTCGCCGTCTTCAGACGATTCGTCGGATATTTCCTTAAATTTGTTGCTGAAAACGACTCCGCGGTTTTCCAACTCGTTCCTCAGCTTGGTCCGTAGTGGCGTGCTCACTTTGGACCAGACTGGTCTTGTCTATCCTTCGAAGTCCTCGCAGAATCGTCGATGGAGAATTCGTCCTTTGGTTTTATGGCCCAAGTACTCATTCGGTTAGAAGAGGATTTGATCTTGCAGCTCTGCTATCTTGGCTGTATTCGATTTGGCGATGGGCAAGTTGCAGACATACGGTGCACCGCACATATTGGAGGAGTATTTTGTTGTTCTTTGAAGGGAAATCACAGAGGGGAAGCGTCTGTCTGCATCCCGAGCATTTCCGCTGAGGATTCTCTTCTTCAAAATGCTCAGGGTGCAGACAGACGCTTCCCTTCTGTGATTTCCCTACAAAGAACAACAAAATACTCCTCCAATGTGTGCGATGCACCGTATGTCTGCAACTTGAAGGCGGTTCAAATCCCCTCCCACTAACGTGACGCCAGGCGAGAAGTAGAAATCGACGGGCGGCAGAACGGGCTGCAAAGGCGGCGGCGGAATCTTCGACTACCCACTCGGTCCCTTTGCCTCCTTCTAAGCTTGCTCTGGGTGCAGTAAGCGGCGCCCTGTCACCGACTTCGCATTGAAAGATCCGCTGGGTGATGCAGTCGCACTCATCAAAATGCAGTGACGCGAAGCTGTGCCAGTGCGCGCCAAAAATATGTAGGCAAAACTGTTCACGTGTGTGTGTTTGCGTCACGTGATATGTATTCACGTGAGAGTGTTTTTGCTCTCGGATTTCCAGGGTGCTGACCAATGGGCAGAGGAGAAGGCAGGAAGATTCCACTCCATACCGGTACTCTCATTATAGGTAACTCACTGAGAACTCGAGCATACCACACCGCAGGATAGGTAGACCGTAGGTACCTAATGTACATAACATATGTACCTTGTATGTACACACTCCCCAAAAAATGCCCGCTCAAACTGCGCCTTTTAGCCGTCATTCCCCTGTTGTAACTTGTCGGCATGCTTACAACGTCTGGCCAGTTCCTCTCCTGTTCCCTGGTGCACCGCGTATTAGCGTCTCGCATTTGCTCTGCCACACGAAGTGCATTGACAATTTGACTGTGATGATTGCCCTTGATGCGTCAATCTTTACCGGATCAGGACGTTTCAAGGCGATTATGCCAGATATTGGCTGTCGACTAATGAGGTGTCCGTGCTCCTGTTGAACGTATTCGAGGTACATAGCATTGAGTCGTAATGCCCATTGCCCATTGATCTCAGATTCTCAGTGACAATCTAGATTACAGGTCCGTCTGGCTCTGGCCTTTTCCACGCGGTGGTAGGGTTGTCTGACGTTTCTCACCAGATTCCTGGTCGGAAGAGGCGGAATGATGCCATTTTCATGAGAATTAAACAGATAATGTTAGCTTTACCTGTATGTCTCACTGCGTTTGTCTCAGGGCAACCCGGGGGACATGCATCAGAAAACGTCCCATGCATTGTCACCAAGAACAGACTCCATATCCAGTCCCGTGACTCCACGGAGTAATACTCACAAAATACATACCTATAAGCATAGAATCCCTCATCCGTAACTTCCAGCGTTCCCTCTTTATCGAATCTTTGAACACACCGCTGTGTCTAACAGCGTCCAGCAAGTTCTTCCCTTTGGAGGCAAACGACAGGAAATAAAGCCCCGAATAAGAAAAGATATAAATCCCACACGCCTCATCATGGCTCCGTCACACCACGTTCTCCTCATCGGCGGCCATGGAAAAGTGGCCCAGCTCCTCACGCCCTTGCTACTCAAGCGCTCCTGGACCGTCACCAGCATGATCCGCACCCCTGAACAAGCTCTCGCTGTGAAAAAGCTCGGCGAGCAGCTACCAGGGAAGCTACGTGTTCGAGTGTGCAGCGTCGGCGATATATCTACGCAGGAGCAGGCGACGGACATTCTAGAGGACCTGAAGCCTGATTTTGTGGCTTGGGCTGCGGGTACGAGACTTTCCTTCATTTGATGACGCGATGTGAAGGGAAGACAGGACGGGGCTATAATGATCCGGGGAACAGACAGAATGAAGTAAAAAGAAAGAGATAAGATGCTAACTGGGGGTATTAAAGGCGCTGGCGGCAAAGGTGGTCCCGAAGCCGTACGTTCAGTTGCCCCTCTCCATCTCAACCACTCTTAAAATTCACCTCCACTGACATCAGTTTTGAAAACGCAGACCTACAAAGTAGACCGCGACGCGGCCATCAACTTCATAAATGCCGCCGCCTCCATCCCCTCTATCACGCGCTTCCTCCTCATATCCTACAACGGATCCCGCCGCGCCGGCGCCGCGTGGTGGCCTTCTGGGGAGTGGGACGAGTACAACCAGGGCGTCAGCCAGCGCATCGGCCACGACGTCCTCGCTACCTACTACCAAGCCAAGATTGCCGCCGACGAGGCCCTCTACGAAGCGTCCAAGAAGAGCTCTACCCTCGTGGGCATCGATCTCCGGCCCGGCGTGCTAACCGAGGAGCCCGCTGGCAGGATTGAGCTGGGAAAAACGAAACATATTAAAGGGAGTGTGAGTCGTGCGACGGTGGCGGCGGCGGCGGATGCGCTGTTGGCGGCGGATGGCGTGAGGTCTGGATGGATTGATGTGCTGGATGGGGAGGAGGACTTAGATGTTGCGGTGGCGAGAGTTGTGAGAGAGGGGGTGGATTCTGCGGAGGGGGAGGCTATATACTCCAAGAAGTAGTGTTCTAGGTCTGGTATACTTCTTCGTCTGAAGAGCATGATACAATCGGTCGAAAGAAGAGACGTTGGCATTGGAAAGCGTGATTGACCATGCTATGGGTCGAAATACGTACCAACTGGCCATGGAGACTTCGTGTAGCTTCTATAAACATACTTATTTCAAGAATGTGTCAAAGTCTTTGCCTACTGCCGCGGCGAAAATTGCGGAAGGCTTCAGGCTGACGCGGCGACAGACTTTCACCATCGGCAGTAGAAGAGGTTGATCGAGCGTTTTCTGCCGCCCGCAAGAGCAGAGCAAGGCGGCGTCTTCGTAAATGAAGCGCTCATGGTAGGTAGTCGGCGAAGTCTCCGTGGCCAGTCTTAGCCAGTGGCAGCGAGGACGCTGAGGAGACGATCGAGCAGGGGTCGGGGAGTATTGAGTTCCTCGCTGAGTACCTCCTATGATCCATCTTCTGATAGGTAGGTACATACATACAGGTACCTATGTACGATGCTGAGTCCTGACTGAATCAGGGCCAGAGTCTGAGCGTCTGTTCTAGTCTAGCAAATGCAGAAAAGTGACTTCCGTTGTTTTCAAAAACAGTGGAGACATAGTGGAGAGCCTCT
>SRQL01000353.1:0-28580 GCA_018360575.1 Claviceps sp. LM454 group G7
GGGGGCTCGTTGCAGTGCTTGTGCGAGCAGAAGCGAAGGTGCTGTCTGAGCGGGGTGATGCAACCACACTCATGTTTCTAGTCCCTCCACGCCATTATCAACTCTCTTCCCGATCCTAACTACGCTACTCTCCGTGCCATAACGCTGCACTTGTATCGCGTCATGGACAATTCGCACGTCAACAGAATGAGCTCACACAACTTGGCTGTTATTTTTGGTCCTACCCTGATGGGGAATGATCCCAGCACGGCGATTTCGGATGCGGGCTGGCAGATTAAGGTGGTGAATACGATTCTGCAGAATACGTATCAGATTTTCGATGAAGACTGAGCTGAGGTACCTTTTTGGCGGCGGGTGCGTGGTACTGTGGGGAGGGGAGGGTGTGCATCAGGGGGTCGATGGGCGAGGAAAAAGAGCTGATGGGGGGTATGTGTAAGAGTGACACCGACAGTCGACGAAAAGTGGCGACATTATTTCAGAGCTGGTGGCGTAACAAGGATGGCCACGGTACAAGAGCTGGCACAGATTCAAGAGCTTGGCGGCGATACGAGAGCTGAGAGTATACAACGCCGCGAACGCGATCCTACTCGCTTCCCTTTTTTCCCTTTGTATTTTCAATTTCCTCTTTTTTCTCTATCATTCCGGTTTGCCCCCATTTGTTGCTTTCTTATATATCTGCCCCGTTTATCTGTTATGTAGATGAGCTATTGGCGCTGACCCGGACCGGTGTATGCTTTTTTCTTTTATCGCATTGGCGTTTAGTGTCTCGTCTGGAAACACCGTCGTTTTATTAGTCTAGGTCCTCTTGTCAGAATCAGAAGATTCAAGAAGTCTTTAGCCTTTTTATACTACATACATCACTAACTAACTCGTCTCCTTATGCCGCTGGGTCGTGCTGATGTGCGTGCCTGTCTTGGATGTTGTGTAGCAAGGTGGACTTCTCCGGTGTGATATATATATATATATATATACACGGCCCCATAAAGTGACAACGTCTTCATCATATAAAGAGGAAAAACGCACGCCCTCACCTTGAAGGGGCCTCGACTCTTCAGTTTCTAGTCCCGTCTCATCGTTCGATCTATGTACGCATGTGAACGTTCCACTCCTGTTGTATCCTCTCATCACGACGCACGTTACATCATGATTCAGTCTTTGTTCCATCTCTCGACTCTGTTTCGTTTCATCTCCCTTGGCTTGGTGCAAGACGACTCGGAATCAAATACGTACCATGTTCTCATAAAGTAAGGGGTGTTGTTTTCTTCAGACTACATACATACATACACGTAATAAGAAACTTGGCTGACGAGCGAGGCCAAGAGTTTGTTGGATAGAAGGGACAGTGAAGTCTTCTATCTTCTGACTCGCGAAGGTCGAAAGTTATTTGCTTCTGGCTGTGTCTTTTGCTTCTCCTGTCCGGGGTAGCTGATGACTCGGGCGCCGATGCAAATGGGAAGAACCTGGGAAAGACCACCGGCCATTTTCGATTCGGCCTGAGCAGCCTGCGGTCCCGGACCCGTGTTGTCGGCCTCGATTCGCAAGACTGGCACCCCAAGAGATAATGTGGTTGCGATTGTGCTCGGCGACTCTAGCCTTCGTGGGGTAAATGTGCACAGAGTCGCGAAACGATTCCATCTCGGCGTGAGTGAGAGATCCACGGACACGCGTGGTCAGGAGCCGCCAATCTGCAACAGATGGGCGAGCCTGTCGGAACGCGGTAGAGTGTTGTTACTAGGCGACTTCTATCAACTTCCTCCCGTGTTCGAAACCCCGCTGTATGTCAAACCGCCGCATGATCCAATTGAACTACATATTTGCCAGACACGGTCACGACTTATATAGCCTTGATCGTGCGGCGGTTTGACATACAACGGGGTTTCGAACACGGGAGGAAGTTGATAGAAGCCGCCTAGTAACAACACGCTCCTGCCGCCAAAAGGCTTATCGCTATCGTGGGGGAAAATCTCACGAAGACGCAAATTGATGCACCGAAATATTTTTAAGCCAGTCATGATCTTCTCATCCAAAATGAGCAATTGAGCGGCGTGCGCTCAAGGCTTGTAGGTGCTGTCACTGGTGTGCGCTGACTGAAGGCGCAACAGCGAGTGGAACGTCGAGCCGCCGATTTTCACAGCGGCTATGCCAGTTGGCGCTGCCGATGCCACGCAGCCTAATAAGCGCAATGTTTCGAGCTCGGCAACCAAGGTACTGATCAGGAAGCATTTGCCGGTGCCTCCTTGGCCATCAACCTGCATGAGGATCGGATCGGGAAAGCGCGCTGGCGCCTGATGAGCTATGACAGACTTGATATGGCAGACAAGTGCTCATACACGCGTCGCTGTGGCGGGTTCAGGCTGGCGCCGGGACTGCACCGTGTTGTGAAGCCACGTCGGCCACGTTGGGACCAAATGCCTGCTTTTCTCGCCGCCACCAAAGCACCCTCTCTCTCACCAGATCTTCAAAATGATCATGACGGTACATGTCGACGACCATAGGCTGCCAGCCAGTCATATCGGAGGTCGACGTCTCGATTGCCGGGTGTCTCAACTTCCTGCTGACGAAGTTGGTCCGCAAGACGCATACCAAAAAATTCGCCAGACGACAGCGGGGGCTCCTCCGGCTCCATCTCCGTGTTGTTCGATTCACCGGAGTCGTTGGACTCCGGAGTCCGGTATGTCCATGGCAGGAATGACCGAATTGTGGCGGGTTTTATGCCTCTTGGGTGCCAGAGGTCCTTTCGCGTCGTGCTCCGCGCGATTGCCATCCGGATGCGAGGCGTTTGTCAAGTCTTCCGCGGCCTCCCGAATCCACGTTTGAAGCCTCACCGGTGGTCCCGCGACATCCGGGTACTCCCGATGAAAGCTCTCCAACTTTGTGGCAGCGTTCTTGAAACCATCCGCGTTGTAAAATGTTTCATCCAGCCCAAGTCCCGTCCATGTTACCTGATACTGGAGCCTCTGGTTGTTCCCGCGGCTCACGATACGTAACGCCAGTATCCGTTCCACCTCCCATTCTGGTTCACCGTCAATCTCGTCAGGTGGCTCCGGCTCTGTGTGCTGTTGCGGCAACGGGTCGTCCGCCGCCTTGCGCAATCTGTCAGCATGAAATAGTGGACTGCCTTTATACCAGTCCGGGGTCTCGAGAACGTAACTGAAGCCTCTCTCTTCTTTGATGCGCCACGGGCCGGCCCATTGAGAATCAAGACGGGTTGTCGGGGCTTCAGTTGTGAACCCCTTCTTGTGTACATAGACAGAGTCACCGACAGGCCACACAAAAGTTTGACCCCATTCGGTGATAACCGAGACGCTAAAAACCCTGATTACAATCGGACAGCGCGTGAGACGCGGTCCCAACCCGGGGTTTACAAAAAAAACGAGGAGAAGTTCGAGACTTGGCTTTTCTCCATCATCGAGCACATGAAGAACAACCTGGAGTGCTATAGAAACGAGCGCGCTAGAATGACTTTGGTTTTCAACCGAGTCACGAAGACGTCGCAGGAGTTGCTGAAGTGCCGCCGTGGTCATTCGCACGCGTGAAGTTTTCATGCAACTCCTGGGGATTGAGAACGAGCGTGCGAAATTGACCAGTATGGTCGAAACCCGGGGTCAAGCAGTTGAAAAGCGTTCGCTTGCGCTCCGAAATCCTGATCTTAGCCTTGTCGGCCAGTGTATTCACCTTGGCGATGAAAATATTGATATCATCCTTCGGCGATCCGGATGCGTCCAGGCCAGCCAGGCCCTTAACCGCTTGGAGTTCGATACCAAGCGGGATCATATCAATATTTTCATCGCCAAGGTGAATGCACTGGCCGACAAGGCTAAGATCAGGATTTCGGAGCGCAAGCGAACGCTCTTCAACTGCTTGACCCCGGGTTCACGCTCGTTCTCAATACCCAGGAGTTGTATGAAAACTCCACGCGTGAAAGCCAAATCTCGAACTTCTCCTTGTTTTTTTTGAAAACCCCGGGTTGGGACCGTGTCTCACGCGCTGTCCGATCGTAATCGTATGTATGTATGTATTCTGCTGTTCTTTTTCCACGCATAACCCAGTTACATACCAACTTGCCAGGGCCCAGAAGACTCAAGAGGCCCAGAGCCGTGAGGCTCCGCACTGCAAGAGCAGCACTCAATGACCACATGCAGAGTTTCGTTTATCCGTACTCGGATGAGAAACTACCTACCTACATTAGCTTGACAGTAGCAGCCTGTCGGGATCGTCGAGATGATATGATACGGATATTTTGCAGCCAGAATCGAGCGACGACGAGTGAGCAGGAAGGGAGCGCGTGATAAATTCTATGCTGACTGAGAAAAGACAAGTAAAGAAGGGTTGATAGATCTTATTGAGCAATTTGGGGGGCATAATGTTCGGTGTTACGGTGTATATTTGACTAAAAAAGGTACCACCCAAGGAGTGGGAAGGTGGAAAATATCAGTCTGCTTACTACCTAGGTACCTACTTAGTAAGGTCATCACGTGATGCGGCTCCCAGCACCGAGGTAGGTCCCAGCGTCACGCGTGGCTTACTTCCCAGATCAGACTGAGATGAGATGATAGACCAAGAACGACAACAACCCAGAAAATATAATGCTTGATGGGCTAGATCGCCCTGTCATCATCGATTTTGACTCTTGGGGGCGAGAGGAACAGGGGCCTGATAAGGGCGGCACCCCGGGTTGGTACATTGACGACGGAATACGGAGTAAAGCACGCTCGATTCGAGAACGATTTATGAGCTGGCTATCCAAGCTACGAGAGTTTCTCCATGCTCCTTGACAAGCTTGGCTTGGAGTCTGAGCGCGGTGTAGGTAGTGACTTGGGTTTCCATGGGCTACAATGTTGAATGGGCGAATACTCAAGAATCAAGATGCAAGATACAAGATACAACACAGTGTGCAGTCAGAGCCCGACGCCAATTCAGATCGCATGAGATGCTAATCCACCAGCTGCAAGTGTATTGTATTGTAATGTGCGTATATATGTGTACCCGCTGGGATTCCACTGACAAAAGGATATAAGTGTATGAAGTATATGCCCGCTAATTTGTGATCCTAACCCCCATCCATGCTCCATGAATATATATACGCCCCTGAGGTCAGCAGTTTGAAAATTTCTAACCACCCAACATATATGTAGCGCCTGTCCTCCATGCTCATCCATATCTATCTATCTATACCCATCTGGACCCGTACACGCCCATCCATGCTAAATTCTAATCGCCTGAAACAACCTCATACTCAAACTCGTGTCATTCTCCCCCACCGTCGGCGTCGGCTCACACATAGTCTCCCACCTCCGCATCACAAACGGGCTCAGTCGCTCACTCGAACCCGGCCCAATCCCATACAGCGCACCCAGCCCCCGTGCTGCAGCCGTATGCGGCACAGACGGCTTCTCGCGATGCGCCAGCCTCAAGTTCTCCGTCGGTGTGGGCGGAAGCGTGCTGAGCAGATAATACATGCGCCAGTCCGAAGTGGTGCTCGTGCTCGGCGGAGAACCTGGAAGGAAGAGGAGCGTCTTGGCACATAGGGTGCGCAGATCTTCGGGCAGGGAATCGGCCAGTAGGATGGCTGTGTCGAAGATCTGCGAGGATAAGGTTCGGGTAGTAGGGGCAGATTCGTGCGGGAGGGTATCCATCTCGAGGAGGAGTCCGCACAGGATGATGATGATGCGGGCCTTGGCTTCTTGGGTGGCTGTTGGGGGAGGCCCTACTGTGGTGGAGGGTCCTGGTGTTGGCGTTGCTGCTGCTGCTGCTGCCGTATTGCTAGTAGTATTATTGTTACCACCGCTGTTGGGAACGGTGGTAGTGTTATTGCTGATGCTGCTGCTATTGCTGTTTATGCTACTGTTGGATGATTCGCATATGCTATTCACTGTAATGAACCTCAGCAGAATAGGCAGCCAGTGCTCAAGGACTTGCTGTCTCTTGGCCAGAGTCACGTCGTCTTCACCTGGGCATGCTATCACCTGCCACAGGTTCGTAAGCTTGTCAATCAAAGAGTTTGTGAGTGGAGAGGACGGCCTGGATAGCGGTGGAGTCGGTGACGAGTGTTTCGAGTTGATGGCCTCGATGACACCGAGCAGATTTTCAGCAAGACGGATGTGACTCAGGTCTGATGTGTCAGTCATTACTGTGTCTGGCGACTTGCTCGTGGGTATCAGATTCAGGAACCTCGTGTGCGCTTCCCGGCTGAACCCCTGCGTAATGTCCTCGCTTAGACACGGCAGCATGCTCGTCCACATGATGTTCTGTGATTGAATGGCATTGTCCATTGCCTTTGTAAAGGCATCGAAACGTGGCGGCCCGCCTGCATCGCCACGACCGTCGCCATCGTATTTGATGGCGCCGGGCTGTTTGTTGGAGAGGTCGAAATTTAATTTCAGCTGACAGAATGGCTTCGTCAAATCGTCTGCAAGACGCAATATCTCTTCGAAAGACGGAGTCTGGTCTCCTGAAGCTTCCCTGGGCAGCCCGGGCAGTAATAGTCTCGTGACCATCTCGTGGGCCACCTTTCTTGCCGCCGATGGCAGTGTATTCACATTCAGAACGCGAGCCACCATGGCAGCATCTGCTACGATCACCCACCGCATGGTTTCCAAAAGGCAGTCATAGCATTCGGGACTGTCGAGAGGTGGCGTCCAAGAATCTTCCGCAAGAGCCGGGGCATGACGCATAGCCGAGTACTCGATAATCGCATTTCGTATCAGTAGCACCAAGGCCTTGGCATGGTCGAATTTGGCACTCTGTTGCTGGATTCGAAACCGATAAGCTTCTTCGAAATCGAGCGTCGGCATCCTCACTATCTTCATCGTCGTCATCTGGAGGACTTCTTGTAAATAGGTCGCCGACTTTGGCATTGCCGACTCGGTTGCACCACCAGCCATGACTACCGAGCTTGCATTCGCCGTGTGAAGAATAGTTGCCACGGATAGGCATCCTAAGCTGACTAGAAGCGGAAACAGCCCTGGGAGAGGCGGTCGCTTCTTCAGCGTCCTGATGTGGCTGATCCAGTCCGCCATGAGCCTGTCGAAATGAGGCGCATCCAACATGCGCAATTTCGATAGTAGCGAGGCGAAAATTCGGCGATTGTCGTCCAGCTTGACCCATCCAGCCTCCAATTTCGGGGCAATATACCGGAAAAGACGATTCATGGTGGGATGATCAATAACGTTTCCGCTCGCCAGAAGTTTGTCAATTTGTTCAGATACCTCTCCTGAAGCAGTTTGGGCTTGAGCTGCCATGCTGTCAGAAACTGGTGAACAGGCATCCAGCGCGTTGGAGCGATCGTTCTGGGCTAAATCGAGTGCAAGTTGCTTGGCAACATCGTCTCGGTCAGGCAGTCTCGGAGCAAGGGCCGAAAGCGCTGCAAGCAAGGCCCGGATGGGAGTCCCTTGATCACGGCTTATGCCTACGAGCCTCTCGGCAAAAACATCAAACAGTGTTTCGGCCGATCCCATGGCCATGAAGATGTCCAGGTTTGCATTGATAGTGTCAACACAGGCTGCGAGTACCTCGGTATCGGGTCCAGCAGAACAACTTTTCAAGATGTCTGCAAGCTTGGTAAAGTCTTCGATGGTTTCCATCATGGTGCGAATGGGAATGAAAGTGTCCAACGTCATGACAAACCTGGGGTCGCAAGGAAGCCGTGTCGTAACAGCATCACACAAGTGGGCTCCGATGGCACTTTGAACCGCCCTGCTACTATTGATGACTCTTCGCAGTAGCTTCTTCCGTGACATGGGCTTCCTCGAGACATCGGAGTTTCCTAGGTACATGGCTAAGCCAAGAGAGTTGTCCACACATTCGATGGCGTTGGCCATATCGTTTTCTTCGTCCACCACGGAATAGTTGCCAGCGCGCCGGAGAAGGTTCCCTCTTTCATAGGTGTGCTCGCGTGGCAAACAAGAGACGGGCAAATCCACGAGTAAACGAGAGGCACAGGGGCCATCGACTGGATCGATTTCGCCGGCGTTGTGAAGGCCGCCGCGACCAATGAGCCACTTCATGTACTGAGGAACGCAGAAATGTCCGGACTGCACCAACTCGGACACCAAGTGAGTCATACCTTTCTTCCTACCATTGTCATCTGGGCCAATGCATCCCAATACGTCAAGGATTGCCGTGGTAATATTCACTTGCAAGATGTCCCAAGCTTTAATCAGACCTACTGCGACGTAGATTTTGGCAGCCCCGGGTCTGTGAAGTGAGGTGGCCCATTCCACAGTGCTCCTGACTACCTCCATCTTGTCCTCTACAGATTCCCAGCACCTGAAAGACAGATCATGAATACGCTTGCCTTGTAATGTTGAGTCCAGCAGCAGCACCAGATATGGTAAGCCACCCGTCGGTGAAGTCGTGCTCGCTACCGATAGTCTTTCGTTTCGGAGCTTGATGTTGTCGTACGACTCTTGAGCCACAATATCGTCGGCCGGAAGATGTAGTCTCAATGTCTCGCCGAAACGTTGCCAAGCTGGTGGGCAAATGAAGCTCTCGGGATTCTCTTTGATGAGCGAGATGGCAAGTGTCGATAACCGGTCGGAAAGTTGAATAAGTATATCCCGATCAGGGTCTTTCTCTATCTGCCAATAAATGAGTCAGTCCTGCCTGTACAGTAAATACGCATAAAGGGGCTAGATTTTATTTTCTTACCGCTTGTAGGTGATGAAGCAATGAAGAGACTAGTCTTCGACCGCATTTCCGTAGCTGTAGCAAATGAGACCAATGTATTTGCGCAATCAAGATCCACATTGGAATCCTCGACTGAGGACTAGTTTCCAGGCTGGAGACGATCCATTCCAAATAGTGATCGCGATCCAACAGTTGTTCAGAATAAAAGGATGTAGCGAGCCGGATGCTGTGTTTCGATATAAGCGGGGGGCCACGTCAGAACTGCATCACCAAAGGTCGGCGCTTGGACGATCCCATCTTTCACTGAAGGAAGTATAACTTACGCGTAGTTTACTTTGGACTTCCAATCAGGCTCTCCAAAAGCAGAGCCGACGGCTTCGACAAACTGTTCGACACAAACAGTCCAGTCCCGAAGCCATTTGGAATCGACACCAGAAACGGAGGCTGCACCGGATCCTTTCCTGTTGAAGGCTCTGATATCATTTGCACCGACAACTTTGGCCAGCCAGAGTGCACGTTCTGTGGGAATATCCTTGTTCAGACATTGGTCAAGAAGTACTCGCCCCCGAATGCCATGAGGAATTGTTCTGCTCAAGCGTCGTAATGAGATGGCAGGATTGGCCAGGTCTCTGACCCAGCTCTCTCGTTTTGTGTCGGTAAGAGTGACACGAGGAGGTGGTTTGAAAGTCCAAGGTGACGTAATCTGCCCACGATGCCGCCTCTGACTCAGCACGCCCATGAAAATTGTCGAAAGGGCATTGAGGCCGCATTTCTGTTTCAGAGGAGGAAAGATGACGAGTCGAGCGGGCGACACTTCATCCCGGCTACCTCTGTCCCATGTGCCCTTCTGTATAGCCTCAGTGCTCCACTCATCTTCGTGATGAGCACCCGACCAAGGGAAGAAATCAGCATGCCCCGAGAAAAGGCCTTTGCTGAAAGGGTCCCGCGTGGCTATATCTTTGCGGTCCGAACTTGCCAATCGGGGCGCCACGGCCGGAGTCTCAACTGTGTACGGTTTTGGCCTGGCGTCTTTCTTGGCTGGAGCCGTTGTTGCAGGCACGATTGGCCGTGTCGAGGGAACGGTCTGGGAAGATGCTGGGAGCCGGCGCCTGGGCATTGGCATCGGATTATTGTCAATGCTGCCATGTCGAGAGGACCCAGACAACGTTGGGCTCATCTTATCGATGTCCATGACTTCGGGAGAAGAAGCAAGCACGATTCGAGGATTGGAGAACGTTGTATGGGCTTCAGTCGCCGGCGATGCCTCCTCAGAGACGAATTCGTTGGACAGTTCGAGACGCAACTTGGAGCCTTGTCGTCTGGGCGTTGACATTTGGCGGTTAGACCATGCGTCGGCAGGTTCCATGCTGGCGTTGGAAGCAGAGACAAGGTCTCGCTTGGGAGGGGGCGTCGAGTGGCATTGTTGTTGAGATGATGATGCAGTGCGATGCGCAAGATTCGAGGGCCTCTGCAACTGCATCATCGGGCCAGGCCCTCGTTGAGGCTGTCGAGCCTGGCTGCTCATGGGATTCCTCGAGGTCATGATTCGCAAAGGCGAAGGGGCGCCATCCCGACGAATGGTACAAAAGTGCGGACTTGGAGGGCACAGGAAGAATAGTCAGCTGATAGGAGCAGATAGCGCTATAGTCCAAGTCTATTTGTCTTCCAGGCCAAGTCTAAGTCAATATAAAATTCGGTGCGAGAGGAAAAGACAAGGTTCCTCGTCGGTGATCGCTTGATGGGCCGCTCGAAGGCCGCTCGAAGGCCGCTCGATGGTCGCACCCGGAGCAGCAAGCAGCCGGATGATAAGGGAGGCGCTCGTGGTAGGATTGGCGACTCGATCTAGGTGTAACCGCTGGACAGTCCTGGATATGTCAATGTCTAGAGAGAGGCGAGGTGAGGCGACGCAAGGCGAAAAGCGACGAGGTCGTCGAGTGGACAAGTCGTTGATTCGGCTTCCTTGGAGAGGTCCGGGCCGGATGCCTGGGGGTGGTCAGGACTCAGGACGGGGAAAGGTCAAGAGTGGATCACGGCGGCGGCAAACGTCCCAAAGAAGCCAGCTGCCAGACCCCTGTTGGCCCCGCCGCCGACAATGCCAAGTTGCCAACTGTAGCGCAGCTGTAGCCTGTGAGTCTGTGACAGCCGGTTCAGCGCCCAGCAGCCACGCAATCCATTATAATATATTCCAGATTCCCAGGACCAGAGCCGATGCGGAGCGGGGGACCGGAGTGGAGCATCTCTAGCCTAATGTCCCTACCTACCCTAAGGCCTTGTGCGATTTTGACTTCAACGTTGATAGAGGAGCAGAAGGTTCGCCCGGCATCTGCTGAGATGCTGAGATGCCGGTGCATCCCCGTGGCTCTGCGGAGTATGGAGCACAGAGCACGGAGTAACACCGAAGATGTCGTTGTTTCAACTTGTCGCCCTCACATGCCAAGTTGCCAACGGTATATCCAGCTACCTAGTGCACGCGTGGACACGAGGCCGACCAGGAGACAGGAACAAAAGGTTCATCTCTGCACTCTGTACGTTAATCTCTTGTAGACGGTCGGTGGGATAGAGCCCTGACGAGCCTCGAGCCTTCATCACAGCGATGATCGCTTTGCGGTGGCACCATGGCGATATCAGACGACTAAAACACTGCGGCAACCGCAGCAAACGGACTCATGAACGATGAGCAGTGTGTGACTCAGACTGGAATGCACGAGCAGCAATTTGACCGCTCAATCTTCCTTCGAGTCCTTCGAGAATCGAGAGTAACACATAGCCGGCCGGGCATGCTATTGCCCTGACAACAATGTTGACTTTGGTGGGTCCACGGCCCAATCAACGATTAGGTACGCATGATCTATCTTGCCCCAGAGCAGGCGGCAATAAGGTAGGATCCAGGCTCGGTCCTTCCTCCACATGCAGCTTCACACTGCTTTGGATTGATGCGACAACGTTACGTTCTCTCTGTACTTCGTGCTGACGGCTTCCTGCGTCCTGCGTCCTGCATCTTGCTTCCTGCTTCGTTGCGCCGCTGCACATCAGACCAATCCCAGAGGGCAATCGTGCTTTCTTGGTCCCCAACAAACTGCTTTTCCGAGAAAGCCGCTGCAACCGCCCTCTTCTTCCGTCTCATTGCCCATCACGCCGTTGACCGCCGTTCGTCCAAGACTCAACATACACAACTATCATAGTATCAATTCGGCTGTGCCAACACGACTCACTTCTCATTACTCGCAAACCGCCATTCGAGCATCTTCCGAATACTCCCCTAAACATGGCCAGCTTCATGTCCAACTTCTTTCAGAGCAGGGACAAGTCGTCCGGAGACGCGTCTGCCCGCCCTACGACTCCTACCAAGAAAGGCAACGATAGTTTCATCAACCCAACAAGCACACCCCAAGGTAGCCCGAGCAAGAAAACCATACCGCCTGGCGCACATGATCTCCCCACGGCCTTTGAGAGCGCCTTGACGCTCAACTCGGCTGGACTTGATGCACCTATTAAGCTGGCTCGACCTCAGAGCGTCATCGCCCCTCTTTCCCCTGGCAGAGCCAACGCCCAGCCTCGGGAAGAGCCTAGTATTGAGCAAAGCGTCATACATAAGAGTGCTTCGCCCACCAGCCCTTTGAAGAGGCAGGGTCAGGAAAATAGACCTCCGGCCCCCAGACTGGGATTGGCCGAGTTGCCGGCTCAGCACAATCATGCTGCCAGGTCTCGTCAGCAGCTCTACGAGCCGAGAGAACGCCCAACGACTTCGCACGGCCACAAAAAGTTCAACACGTCAAGGGGCTTGACAGCGGAGGAGCGGCTTCTTTTGCAGAAACCAGGGGTCAAGAGACTGGTAAACGTGACGCAACTGTGTAAGTGAGAAGCAGTCCCAACTCACAATGCTTAAGCAGGCTGCAGAACATTGTGTCTCGAAGGATAGAGGCTAATCAAATGCAATTGAGCAGATTTCCTGGATTATTATTTCGATCTCCTGACCTACGTTGGATCGCGACAAAATCGACTGGCAGCGTTCAAAGCTGAGTATCCCGCGCCGCCAGAGACCGACGAACAAACTCATAATCAGATGTGGACCAAGTATGCTGGGCGAGAGCGAGCCAACCTCCGCAAGAGACGCGTGCGGCTTCGTCAAGGTGATTTCCAGATCCTAACACAAGTTGGCCAAGGCGGCTATGGACAAGTGTACCTTGCACAAAAGAAGGATACCCGAGAGGTCTGCGCGCTCAAGGTGATGAGCAAGAAGTTGCTCTTTAAGCTGGACGAAATTCGCCATGTCCTAACGGAGAGAGACATTCTGACCACAGCACAAAGCGACTGGCTGGTCCGCCTGCTATACTCCTTCCAAGACGACAAGAGTATCTATCTTGCCATGGAATACGTACCCGGTGGGGATTTCCGCACTTTGCTTAACAACACAGGTGTTCTATCCAACCGGCACGCGCGATTCTACATTGCCGAAATGTTCTGTGCGGTTAACGCCCTTCATGAGCTAGGCTACATTCACCGAGACCTGAAGCCTGAAAACTTTCTTGTGGACTCTACGGGCCACGTCAAGCTCACCGATTTCGGGCTCGCAGCGGGTGTTCTGGCTCCTTCGAGAATCGAGTCTATGAGAATAAAGCTAGAAGAGGCCTCGGAGACTTCGGTTCCGTTTGGCAAACCCATGGATCAGCGAACAGTTGCGGAGCGTCGGGAAAGTTATCGTAACATGCGACAAAACGACGTCAACTACGCCAAGTCCATTGTGGGGTCTCCCGACTACATGGCACCCGAGGTTCTCAGAGGAGAAGAATATGATTATACGGTGGATTATTGGAGTCTAGGCTGCATGCTTTTTGAAGCTCTGACCGGCTTCCCGCCCTTTGCTGGCGCCGCACCTGATGAGACGTGGCGAAATCTGAAGCACTGGAAAGAAGTTTTGAAGCGGCCGGTCTGGGAGGATCCCAACTACTTCCTCAGCAACCGAACCTGGAATTTCATCACAACGTGAGTTCTCGAATGGAAAGACGAAGCGAAGAAGCAACCAGGAAAGAAAGAACATGGCAGGCTAACGGTGTGATATAGATGCATCAACTCGCGTGCTCGTCGCTTCTCCAACATTCAAGATATATACGGCCACCAATACTTTGCCGAAGTCGACTGGGAAACACTGCGGCAGACAAGAGCCCCGTTTGTGCCCGAGCTGGACTCGGAAACTGATGCTGGGTATTTTGACGACTTCAGCAATGAAGCAGACATGGCAAAATACAAGGAAGTTCACGAAAAGCAGCAGGCCATGGAGACCCTGGCTGATCGTGATGACGAAATGAGCAAGAGCCTCTTTGTCGGATTCACCTTCAGGCACCGCAAGCCTGCTACTGAGGACGGCGGCAGTCCGCGAAAGCGCATTCCCGTGTCTGAGAACGAGACGTTTGGCACCATGCTTTAGAACGAGTCGTGGAGCCCGGGTCGCGATTGGCGAGCCTGTGCCAATAATCGCATTCTGTAAAGCACGAGCTCAAGGAGTGTGACTGCTATCTTTGTCATGCCCATTCATTGAGACTGGTTCCTCCATCTTATCGCGAAGGCCAGTTTTATGCAGTATGAGATTCTTTAGGCCTTCGTGCCTGGGCGATGGGAGTGATTGGCAACGTATCGTTATGCTCTACAATGGTTGACCAAATTAAGCATGAGTAGGAAGAAGTATGGCTGCAACGTTGGCCGGACCAACGACGCTTGTCATGAGGGTCAGGCCGCAACGTTTGTCCACGGATGTGCCTGGTCTCTGATCCGTTGCCGAAAATCGGAAGCACAGAGGCAGAAAGCTGGTCTTTGATACATTTTTCCACTCGGGAGCCTTGCGGCGTGGCGCGGGTGGGGAATTGTGTCGTCTGACAGACATGATGATTTCGGCTGAGCGGTATGGATTCTGGAACATGTATTAGTGTATCTGCTTTGGCAGGCATGTCGGCTAGGAGGAATTGGAGATTGGGGATGGAGATGGACGATGACGACTGTATTGTAATGGACTTTGTAATGTTTCTTCATTCAGGCCTAACCCATTGATTGGGGGGCTGTAGGTTTAATTTCAACGTTCTTCATGTGTGGCTTGCAGGTGTCTTTTGCGCCGTCTTCTTGTTGGTGGAATATAATCTGAATCTTGCCGCTGTGGGCACTACCTAGGGGGTGCTACTATGTACATCATCTCTCAGCTTCTGAGCACTTTCCCAGTAAGTCGTGTTTCGGGAATTCTGTTCATAGAAAATAACATAGCAAGGGACGAGGAAGGTGTATGTACATATTCACCAGTAGCAACAGCGTGGTATATAGACCTGAGATCCTCAAGGAGCCACGAGTGTCCGTCCATCCAGTAAATTGGTTCTCATTTCTACATACAAAGTTTTTTCCAGCCTCTCTTTTCCCTTTATCTCCACGCTGTCCCAGAAGAACGTAATACCAGCAAGAGGGTGACAATCCCACCAAGTGATATCAATCAACTGCTTCCGGAAGAGAACCCCGTTATCCCCTGGGCCCTACGGAGTACGTGGGGTGAAGAAGGGGTGGTGCCCTCGAGTTTCGAGTCTCGCGGAACTTGGCACAGTGTAGAGTCGCAATATGTACCTAGATACGTCTTCGGCAGGGGGAGAAACCAATCCCCACGCAACATGGCGGAGAGAAGGGAAAAGGGAAGAATGAAAGAAGAGGACGGAAGGTAATCGACCTCCCTGAGGAAGAAGAAGGAAGAAGAATAAGAAAAGGAGACGTAACAGCCGTAAAATAATGCACGCAATATGCGTGTCCACCCCTCCTTTCCAAAAAAAAAAAAAAAAGAAAGGAAAAAAGAAAAAAGAAAAAAGACAGTGACTGAATCCAAGGAAAACCCCTTTCCGGATCTGACCATCGACTAACCAACCAACCAACCAACCAACCCAACGCCATCGTGAACAAGGTAACGTGAAATCCCCAGTAACAAAGAACAAGTAAACAAATATGAACCAAGTACCATGTACCATGCGGCGTAAATACGACCAAGAGTCCTCCTAGATTAGTATAGTAGATCCTCCCATTCCTGATAAAATGGCATCACATCACAGTCATGTCCTTCCGTTCCATTTCGCATTCGTGATCCAACCGACAATCCGGGGCCCCCCCTCACCGTATCACCTCACCAACCACCCGTGAGTCAGTCCGTGACGCATACCATGGACCCCGCAACTCCGTCTTTCGTTCCAAAGACTTGTATTGTAAGTTGTGCCGCTTTCTTCTCGTGGAGGAAGAGGAACTCGGTCTTCTTCTTTCTTGTCCAAATAAAGACTTGGCGTCTGTCACTTTTCTTTTCTTTTCCTCTCATCTCATCTCATCTTCATCTTCATCTTCATCTTCATCTTCATCTTCATCTTCATCGTAAAGGCTCGTGAGGTGTCACTCCTCCTCTCAAATCAAGGACTCAACTCCTCTTTCGCGCTGTGTCGTGTCTCAATCAAAGGCCGCGCGCGCCTCCTTCTTCTTCTTCTTCTCCTTCTCCTCTCCTTCTCTTCTCCTCTCCTCACCTCTCCTCGCCTCGCTTCGCCTCGCCATAGAATCGAACCCCACGCCATGTGACTGACACCTTCTCCGCTCAGAAAATCAGCATCATCCTCAACTCAAAGACTCATAGTCAACCACTCCCATTCCTGTGTTCCTGTACTTCCCCCCGCGGTACTCAGCTGCGGGCCCCCCGGCTGATGATGCCCCAGAGACATCATCCCCATATTGCCATGATTCATCGCGTGTCGTTGGTGGGGTGTATGCGTCCCATGAGACCCATGATGTCCAGCATGCGCAGTATGCCCGGCCTGTAATTCAAAACTCCCCGATAGCATCGTCGCAGATAAGGAGCCCATCATATCCGCCGTGTGAAGCGTTGCCCGTCCCTGCCCATGCCCATGCCCATGCCCATGCGAAGATATATCCCCCACCGCAGCCGTCTCATTCGGACTATCAATCTCCATGCCTCCACCTCCACCTCCACCTCCACCTCCGAAAGTATCCGCTGCAGCGCTCTTACTATGCCTGCGCTGCCGTTTCGATGACGAAGACGAAGACGCAGCTGTACCTCGCGACACGGACGAAGCTCCAGGCCCAGGTGTCGTCTTTGGCGGAGCAGCCGCGATCGGGACAACGCCTTTCCCACTGCCACTACCACTACCACCGCTGAGACCTGTATTCCCACCGTAGTGACTATTGGGGGTACTTCCCGCGGTGGTGGTTCCCGAACTAGTCGTGCCGGCGACGGGGCTTTCGCTACCTTTGGGGAGCATGTGCCTCGTTGCGGGGGGCGATAGACTATTATTGCCATTGTTGATGATAGTACGGCTGTTGGTGCTATTGGTGGTGGTGGTGGCGGCGGCGGCGACGGTAGCCATGGAGAGGGTGGAACTTTTCCGGGACGCAGCCGCAGAGCCTATGGCGGTGGCAGTTTTTCGGGACCGCGCGCCGCCGGAGCCGCCGCTGGGTCCGGAACCTCGGTTTCGTTTCTTGATGACGTCTGTTTTTAGACTGAGGGGGCGGACGACGCCGTGGAGTTTGAGGAAGAGGCCGCAGGCGTTGCAGAGGGGTTGGCCTTCGGGGTTGCGGCGCCATAGGGGGGTGGTTTGGGTGAAGCAGTTGGTGCATGTTGTTGGGGCGCCGCCGTCGTTTTGATTGCCTGCTCCTCCTGCGGCCTGTAAGTTGGTGGTTGAGCCGCGCTTCGAACCGATCGGTGGTGAGGACGGTCGGCTGGGATTCGCAGATGAGAAGCCTGACATGGAGTCGGGCGGGTTATCGCCCGGCGAGGTTGGCAGACTGTGCGCGCTCTGGTCGACGTCATTGTGCTTCATGCCCATGTGGGAGGGCGTCGAGGCTGTTCGAGAAATCTTCTTCTGCTGCTGAGTCTTGTTACTTTTAAAAGATTGCGAGCGCCCCAGGCCAGATCCTTCCCAGTCTACTCCGAGGTTGTCGACGTAATCGGTCGTAGTGCCTCCAATCGTGACCTGCTTGCGAGGTGGTCCGCCAGGAAACCGTGCAGCCTGCGTGCTAAACTGCCCAGGAAGAGATGCGTCCCAGCCGAGGCAGCCGACGTCGTCCAAGGATGAAGAAAAGTCGCCATGCATGGCCATGTTCTGTCCCTGCAATGTGCTGCTAGCCTCTTCGTCATCCGAATCAGCGCCAAATGAAAAGAGGTTACTGCTGCTGCTACCGTTGCTGTTGTCGGGTCTCATGGACATGGTGGGAGACGCCACTTGACCTGGGCCACCGTTCTGAAATACCTGCGTTGGGTCGACATGACTAAACGAGGCGGACGCAGTACTTATTGACGACAAAGACTGAGATCCCGTGCCGGCCGAGTACAACTGAGAGCCGTTACTACTCGACCCGTTATTATACATGAGCTGCTGCTGATTTTGGCCCACAGTGTTTGCCAGAGTATGACTCGACTGAGGTCTCATATCTTGGTGCTGCTGTTGACGAGGATGCGAGCCAAAATACCAATTGTCGGCATTACCCAACGGGGTGGACGCAGTCGACTGGTAGGCAGAGCCGGGGGAGTATAGGTCAGCAGCATTGAGCGACGAGGAGGCAGGTATGGAGGAACTGTGTTGGTACATGTTGGAAAAGGGACCGTGGGGTATCATTGGAGAGCTGGAAGGGGAAAATGAGAAATTCTGCTGATAGTGCGCCGCCGTTTGATTCATGACTGCATCGTGTTCCATAAAGGCATCAAGAGAAAAGGGAGCAACAGAACTGCCCCCATGGGCTAGTTGCTCCATCGTGACTGGACTGCTGTGGTCGAGAGAAAAGCCTTGGAGTTCAGAGCTGGCTTCGAGGTCGACATCTCCGCCAGATGTACCGCCAACGGCAAGCAAGTGAGGAGAAAAGTTGGCGGGGCGTTTACGCGCCTGATGCTACGTCAGCAAAGATGGACAGAACAGTAGGGGGGCAACGATGGTGAGTTGGCATGGGACGCATAGGCGGGTGAAGAGTAAAGGAGACGACGAAACGACGGCATGACCATAGGAGGTACTCACTTGACGCTCATCAATACTCGTCTTGCGAAGATGACGCTGCACATAGTTAAACTCGCTATTGTCCAAGCGATGTGGATGTGGCACAGACTGAGGGACAAAATGACCAGCATCATAGTCATCTTTGCGAGATTTTATGGGAATAGCCGTCGTCGCCGACGATGGACCGCTGGCCGGAGACAGCTCTTCCAACTTGCAAGGCGCAGGCGGAGGGGACATGAGACCGCCTGAAGAAACGAGACTGTCGGAAAAGATGAAGTCGTCGAGGTTCATGGCGTCTGCGGTATTGTCGACCATCATGTCGGATGTCTTTCGCAATTGGGCAATTCCACTGGGCGCATGCTGGGTCGCGGGACGGTTAAGCCTAGATAGCCGAGCCGGTCTGGTCAGCGTTGTAACTTGTAACTTGTAACTTGTAACTTGTATGGCCAGGTGCCTGTCTATTTGTCTATTTGCCTATTTTCCACTCTGATCGTCTGCCTGCATTGCATTGCCTGCCTTTCAGCCCACAGCGCATCTGCCGCTTGCCAGGCCACCATGAAACCATGATGATGCCATACGCGAGCTCGATGGCGGCGGCGGGGAGAGGAGGGGCAGAGGGGAGCATCCAAGCAAGGGAGGCCAGGGTTCCCAATGCGGGCTGCGAAATGCAGTGGGACAGAAGAGCCAAAAAGCACACATGTTCATACCTGCTTTGCTGCTGCTGCTGCTGCTGCTGCTTGCTGGGCAACATCGGCTCGGCGTGCTGCGTCGGCTTGCGCATATTCAGAGCCATCATGCGCCAGGTCAGGTTCTCGAGACGTTCCTGGTTCGGCAACTGCTGCTTCGCCTTGCTGAAGAACTTCCAGACCTGGGTCGCGAGCGGGTCGTCATGGCGGAGCTGGTCGATTGACTTGGTCGGCTCAGCAGCAGCAGCATTCTCGAGACAAGGAAACAAGGCATTGCCGAGAAGATTGCCGTCGGCCATGGCCATGGCGCGGGCCTGGGACAGATGGGAGTGGGATGGCGGATCGCCGTGGACGTGGATATCGCCGTGGAAGCCATGGCCGTGACGATATCCATGGCCGGGAGAGCGAGGGCCGGGCCTTCGTGGAAATCGGAAATCGTGTTCTGTCATGGTGGGATCCATGGCAGCGACGGGCGCAGAGACAGATGCGCGGGACTCGGCGAGGCTGGAGGGACACGGGTCTACGATGAGTGAGGGGATCGAGGCAGAGAGCAGAGGTTGAGTTGAGCGGCGCAGTTTGGGTTGCGAGGGAAGAGCGCAGACCGCACGGGCTCCGATGGCTGAATGGCTGAATGGCTGAATGGCCGCAGTTCTGCAGAATGAGCCACACTCACTCACTCACTCACTCACTCCGAGTCTGAAAGTCTCTGATGCAGCGAAAGCGGCACTCGACTGCAAATCGTGCAGCGCTGCAGAAACTACCTACATACCGGCGAGTCTAACTATTCGGCTAAGTAGCCTGCTTTCCTGCGCGCCGTCTTCGCTGCCTCTTCACGAGTCACAGGTTACAAGTTACAACAGTTGAACAGGCACATGTTCCAACTTCCCTCACGAGTCACAAATCTCCCAACTCAACTCTCAAGCAGCAGCCAGTCCCCCTCTTGGCATCGCATCGCCTTTGCCTCATCGCCTCGTCAGTCAAAGTCTATCGGCGCCGTATTCTGTCCGCTGCAAAAGGGCAAAGGGAGGGCGGATCCCGTCGCACGACTCACCGAAAAACCGGCCGGAATGCGGGTCTTTGGCCTCGCAACTTGCGCAACTTGTCCCTGACTGCGTGCGCACTTGACTTGACTTGTTCGACCGCGCATCACGGGTGGATCGGCTGCATCGTCGGGTGGAATATCATAGGCATCTCTGTAGTTGTACTCCGTATGCACGCAGAGGACTCTCAAGTTCTCACCTTTTCAACACATACATACACAGCATTGGTTGACAATGGTATTGGTACATGTAACATGTGTACTGTGGATAAAATCATGACAGCAAGACGGACACAAGTTCACAACAGATACAGACGGGGAACGCTTTCACCTCTTGGCCCTCCTCTTCCCCAGTCTTGTAAGTTGTAACTTGTGCCACCCGTTGCAACTTACCCCGTCTCCTCGCCTCCTCGCCTCCTCGCCTCCTCGCCTCCTCTCTCCTCGAAACGAGTCCAGCAAAACTCCAAGATATCCCGTCGGCCGCCCTTTACCAAGCGTGTTGGAACTTGGACACCCGAGTACTGCATCGGCTTGCTGCCGCTCCGTCCTGCTTGGCTGCGGAGTTGGATCCCACTGGTGAGAAGTCTGATGCTGCCAGACCACCACCACAATGCACATTCTCCTTCATCATTGATACGGTATAACTATACCCCCTCCTCATTCTCTTCAAAGTTCACCCTCCTCCGTGCTCACCATGCGACTCGCGAGAGATATGCCATGCAAGAACCACTTCGGTTGGACAGCCACCATTCAGTGTTCACGGCCTGGTGTCTTTCAATGCACAGCTGTGTTATTATCGCATCCAGTATTCAGCTTCGGCACAAGTTGTGTGACCAGGTACGGTACGCTGGACGATATGGACGGACAAACCGCACCGCAACAATTATACAAGAATAATGTCATCTCTGTCTCCGTATATTCCGTACAATCGTTGCAAGCAAATCTGACATGGTCGGCTATTTCCAGCTCCTGGCAGATGAACATGTCGCCACGTACATATGTGCAGGCCGCAGTCAGCAGCAACTTTCTGAAAGCGATAGACAACATCTTGGCTGATGAAGCCACATCCATGATCCGCTCTCCGCCTCCGATCCTCCTCCGATCCACCTCCGACCCAGCTTTCCGTCAGCCTCTAAATTGTTGATTCTTTAGCATGTGCTTTGCATGTGGCATCACTGGCATGCAGTCGACGGCGCGGTGCGGGTTTCATTTCTTCTTGTTTCTTTTTTTTCTGTGTCTTTTCTCCTCCCTCCTAGCCTGCGTCTTTTCATTCTTTCTTTCTCTGCCAAACCCTACTCTTTTCGCCCTTTTAATCTCCCCTTTTCTCTCCCTTTTCTTCCACATTTCTTCACCCATTTTCCTCTTCTTCTTCTTCTTCTTCTTCTCTTCTTTTCCCCAGCGTCATCTGTGGCGTCTCGTCTCATCCGAGTTGATCCAACAGGTTACAACGTCTCTTCTCGCACCCCCTCCTCTCCCGCCAGTGGCCACATCATCTGCTCATCTGCCACCCTCTTTGGGCGGCACTCCAGGACCAACTCCGACCAAGTGCCTGAGTCCCCTGCCTAGTGCCTCACTCTACCTAGGCAATTCGCACCAATCCCTGTTCAGCCTGCCCTGGAGGCTGGAGGTTGGAGGTTTTGGAGGCTGGGAGACTTGTCACTTGGAGTCCTGGGACCGAAAAGCGGACGAACGGGAGCATTTCATTCTGCATCACGCCCGCCCGACTTCGGCACTCATGGCCGCCGAAGCGAGCCATTTCAGCGCGCGAAGCGCGGCATGGCTGCCGGTTGGTCATGGAGGTTGGCTCGTAGGTGGCAAGGGTAATCTTCAACACACCAACAAGGAGTACAGAAGTACATACCAGTGACCAGTGATGGGAAGCCCCCCTCGGAAAAGATACATACCTGAACCTGGGGTCGAGAATCCGGCGTGCGAAATGGATAATTCGCGGTCGGCTTATTTTGAATCGTGCTGTTCCTGCCTGCCTCCTGCATCAATTTTCGTCAATAGCGCGACACGCTTCGTGGTGAGAATAGCGAGCAGACTTGCCGACCTGTAAAGTTACATACAACATACGAGTTGTTGCTTTCAACTTGCTCCAAATGCGTCTACCAATTCTTGTTCCCTGATGCTGCGCGCATCCGCGGCATCGCAAGCCCAGTGGGGCCTCGGCTATTTGCGTACATACATATACTCCGTACATCAAAGCCGCCTGTGACCGTCTGTGGCCGCTTTGAGACCGCTATGATCCTAGACTCCTAATAAACGATCGCCCAGCCAACACCATACTGCCTACATAATACCTAGGCTGTAGCCTGTAAGTTGTAACTCGTGAAGTCGTGAAGTCGTACATACCCGGAAACGGACATTTTCAGCATCCATCAACATATGTAGGTATGTAGGTACCTACCTCCATATCGGGCATTATACATATGTAATGGGGGTTGTACGGAGTATGTACAATACACAATGAATTGTTGTGTTTTTGCCGTGCATTAGAAACTGGGAAAGTATGCGCAGCGTCGTAGAACGCAGTGACACGGCCCACGTCATTGTGCAACTTAAACGTTCCCGACATAATACCCAACAATGGGCATGGGAGATCCGACAAAAACAGGAAGTATGCTAAGAACCAGTGCTGTGTGTTTCCTTATTTTATCATCTCGAACCGCCCGACGTTATGTTTCTGGACTTCTTCTCGAAAAACGGGCTCATGAGCGAAGTCTACGGAATGTCAACTTGTGTAATACCTAAAGTTGCTTTACCACCTAACTCCACGGCTAATAAGTTTGCATACTGTCCAATTTTATAACATGTAAGCGAACGAAGTCGGCACTATTAGAGTTTGTCCACTTGCCGAGTATTTGGAAACTTTATGTGCCAGCCTCCAGGTATCTCGAACCAGTGACAGGCCGCGACAATGTGGTTTAATATCGGTTCAGGGTATGCAGCAGAGCGACGAGCATCATTCTGCAAGCGACAACAGGATGCCATAGATGTTCAGGTTTCACACTTGTTATTGTATAAATGGGAGACTCGAGAAGAACAAGACAATACCGCTGAAGCGCCCCGTGAATGTGCTTTGCTTCGGCACAAAAGACGTGCAGCTGTAGTACTCGATGCGTAACTTGGAAGAACACACGCTGTGGCATGTGCACCCAAAGTTTGTTGTCTTGAAAACACGAGAGCGGTTTTTATTACATACTTGTAGAGGTAGCTAGTCACTGACCTCAAGCTTATCTTGACTGGCATGTATGTGGCTTCCATCACTCAGGAGTCCAGGATACTTGTATCAAATAGCAAAAAAATGTACAGTTGGACAAAACCAGTGCTGCAGAAATGCTGAAACTTTGTGCTTGGAGGCAAATTCCCCATCTCATATCATGGAAGGACCAGGAAAATACACACAACCGTCACCAAACACACGGTCAGGAGCTCCCGTTATCAACATGTTACATGACAGCTGGTAATAGACACCAAAAAGTAAGAGACTCCTCACAACGATGGTGATGAGAAAATAAATGCTATAGAAACCAATGATAACGCCTCGCTCCTGCGTCCGGACTCTGTAATAATACAATTTCGATGTCTTTGCTCGACGAGGTCCCTACCCAGTATCGTAATGGTGATAATTATACAAGTGCAAATTGCAATGAAGGTTAAAAGATTCAAGAACAGTAATGGGTGGACCGCGGAAAGCCCAGATTGTTATAGGTATAAACAAGAATGTGTATGACGAAGGGAATCGTAACTTGAAAGACGGTAGCTTCTCGGAGCGTTGAGCACACTGACGGAGGGTCTAGGTCTTGGTGGGAGGCTGGGGGTGAATGCTGTGCAACTCGTGCTGCTCGGACTGTTGCGGCTGTTGTTGTTGCTGCTGCTGCTGAGGCTGTTGCTGTTGCTGCTGTTGAGGCTGTTGAGGCTGCTGATGCGGCTGTTGCTGCTGTTGCTGCGGCCAACTCTCCATAGGCGCCATATTCCCACTATACGGCGACTGAACCGGCCCCTGAGGCCCCAAAATCTCTAACCCGCCATCATAGTGCCGCACCGCTACCATGTTGTTGCACGAGGAGCACGAGTACTGAGTGTCCTCGAACCAGCCCGCGAGGCAAGGAACGCAAGTGAGACAGATGCAGAAGAAGCAGAGGACTGCGCCGACGAGGCTATTGAGAGGGAGAGAATCGAAATGTTAGCCTTGCTTTTGTATTTTTGCATTTTGTACCTGGTTCGCGAGTCGCGACTCTGTGATTCTGCCACTGACCCTCATCCTCTTCTTCACCCCTTTTCACCTCACGAGTCACACCCGTTCCTCCGCCCACATGACAAGTACCTAACAGAGGAAGTCGCCGCCGCTAAAAAGAAGAAAAAATGTAGAGAATCTCGACGACGCCAAAGTAATGAAAATTGAAGCAAAAATAAAAGAAAAAACTTAAAGAAAAAACTTATAAAAAAAACTCACTATTGCATAGGCGTCCCGCTGCGCTGAACCGTCGTCATGGCACGCTTGTGGCAGAAAGGACAGTCAATCCACTGAGGCTGGTCCGCTAGCTGGTTCAGCGTGATGACCGGCGGCGCAGACTGAGCATACGGAGTCTGGACATTGTTCTGAGGTGGCGGAGCAAAGTAGCCCTGGTTGCCCTGGCTGTAGGGAGGAGGTTTGCCGTAGTAGTCGAGCTGAGGAGTCTGTTGCGTTTGCTGCGCGGGATGGACGGTGTTTTGGGGTTGAGAGGGAGGCAGATTCTGTGGTTGTTGCTGCTGCTGCTGCTGCTGCTGCTGCTGCTGCTGTGATGCCTGGTGCTGGCCCTGGGTATCCATGGTGCGCTCGCGAATGATGCGCTCGTTGGGTCGTCGTAGTCGTGGTCGTGGTCGTGGTCGTGGATGCGACTGCGATTGCGAATGATGATGGCAGTGAAAGCCTAAAGGAGAGATGCTCATGAAGTCTTTGACTCTTTGGCCCTGTGATTTCCTTTTCTATTCTTGCAGGCTGAAGCGCAGCCCCCTTTCCTTTGAATCCTTTCCCCCAGGCCGGCCTTGTCACAACCGAAATCATTTGCGGGGGGCACTGACAGGCCTCCCACGGAGTAGGTACATAATAACATACCTATGTATGTACAATGTAAATACAATTACCGGCATGTACTCCGTAGACGCTATTGATGCATCATGGCAGAGGGCCGAGGCACATTCGCATACAGACTATCTGCCTCTCTATTTAACGTGTTCTGTGAGTGTGGAATCGTGGATGTCCTGGAGCCTGGAGGCGATGCAGAGCCTTTGGCTGGGGAGCAAAAGGGCACAATTGTACCCCCGATTCGGCCTGAACTGATACATACAGTACAGTACATTACTACATACAGTACTCCGTACCTAGGCCACCAGTAAGTTCAGTAACTCCGTTCCAGTGACCAACCATGCCCGTGAATCATTCGCAGTCCTTTTCCTTGCCATCTCTTCTCTTCCTCCAATTCTTTCAACCCGAATGCGTGCTCTACGACATTGTGCATGCAAATCGCAAATTCCATTGGTATCCTGCCGAGAGGCCAACGTGTCCTAGTCTACAACGTGCTTTCAGTGAAGCAAAATCTCATCCGGGTTACCTTTCTTAGTAAAAATAACCAATTCGCCTCTAGGGCGGCGCGGCTGCTTGTCTAACAGACTAACACCCATTGAAGCTTGGGAATCGGCTTTGTGAGGCCATGTACAATGCCCTATGACCGCCACGCCCATGGCGCGCACACATGTCAAAATTCAGGAACATGGCCTTGCTTCTGAATTGATCAATGGCGCGGTCGACTTGTTCAAGTCGGAGATTGTCGACGCATCATGACTGCGCCTGCTGTCCTATAATACTCCAGACTTAACAAGCAGCCTCGTGGCCAGGTGCTTGAAATCATCTCGTCTTCAAGCTTCGACGGCCAACAGTCATAGTCAGCCTCTTTGAGCACGAAAACCATCATGAAGATCTCTGCCATCCTCTCTGCTCTTACCGTACTGGGCACTGTCAACCCCGTCTGCGCTGTGTTATATCAAGATTGTGGCAAGTCGACTCCTT
This sequence comes from Claviceps sp. LM454 group G7, assembly GCA_018360575.1. Taxonomy (NCBI): domain Eukaryota; kingdom Fungi; phylum Ascomycota; class Sordariomycetes; order Hypocreales; family Clavicipitaceae; genus Claviceps; species Claviceps sp. LM454 group G7. Next base: position 26,407 of record SRQL01000353.1, read on the forward strand.
GGATTACAAGCCCCTGCCCAACAATGCACATTCTTTCTTTGCTGTTGTTCCACCCTCTGAGAAATCTCTCCAACTGGTACGCTCAGCTCTGGTCTAAACTGACGCACGCCACCGCATACAGGAAGCAATGCCAAGAACATCGTCTTCAAAATTGAGAGCTGCCCCGATTCCGCTCCCGTCTGCATCTTCCAACTTGGCCAAAAGGCCTCCCTCGAGGTCTCCTTCAAGACCATTTCTACCTTCACCAGCACCCATCTGACCATGAGCGGCCGGTATGGCCCAGCTAGGGTTCCCATCCCGCTGATACCTGCGGAGGCGTGTGACACATGGGGCCTCCAGTGCCCGTCTGAGGCTGGGGTTCAGCAAACCCTCGAGATTGAGGTGCCTATTCCGAGGAAAGGCTGGTTGAGAGGCCGGTTTGAATTCCAGATGAAGCTGTACGATGGCAAGCGGGCCCTTTTGCTCTGTAAGTCGTTTCCGGTGGAAATCTAGCTTGGCAATGATGTATTCTAGATGTAAGGACTCAGGAGTGGGCAGAGGAGTTTCGACACGAGTATGTACATACATACATACATACATACATACATATATGTACACGTTATTATTTAAACCACCGTACTCCGTAGGTAGTGTAGCGCATCGAGATTTCGATGTGGAATCCAAGATTAAGAGTCTTTGCCACTGGGGCGAAACCACTGTATACATACATACATTGTACCTACACTGTAAAAAGGCCCCTGTAAGCCCATCGCAAGCCCCTGTGACGACTCACATGAATGCCGCCACTGAGTCCAGTGACAAGCGCGACCGATAAGATAAGAGCTTCCTTCTTTCGCCATGAATTTTCTCACAACCCACTCTCAAACTGCCTTTTCCTGCGACAGCACACTTCAACACCACCGTTGAGGCGCGACTATACCCAACCCAAGGAACGTGCAACGCTCTCACAAAGATGAGTTCCCCCGACGCCATGGACATCGATCCGGACCTGCGCTTCGACGCGCCCACCCCCGAATCCCCCCCCGACGACGACCCCATCACCGCCAGCTACAACGTCTTCCTCAACCCCTCCCTCCCCCAAGGTCGGCGCCTCATCGTCCTCCAGCAGCCCAACCGCACCGACAACACGGCCCGGCCTCCCCCCACGGAACTCCGCCTCAAGTCGCACTCCGGCATGGTAGAAGTCGACCTCCCCCTCGACAACACAGAAGCCTACGACCGCAACAAGGGCCTCCGCTGGGGCCGCATCCTGCAGTCCTCCATGGCGGCCAAGAACGGAGGCAGCCACGGCCTAGCGGGCGGGTTCGGCTTCGGGGCCGTACAGCAGCGCAGCAAGAAGAAGGGCGAGGGGGACGACATGGATGAGTACATGGACTGGAATGAGGCGGTGCGGCAGGATAAGGTGCTGAAGACGCAGACTTTGGGGGGGCAGTATCCCGATACGGACGAGGTGCAGTGTATGGTTGGGGTATTCCAGGGGAGTAAGTTTCTACCTCCTTAACTTTTCTCCCCTCTTCGTGAAAAAAAAAAACCAAAACGCCCCTGCTTTTTTCTCGATTGGCATGCTCTCTCTTAATAGAGAGAATACTGAAGTGAGACGGAGAGATAATACGCCTACCAGCACCGCCTTACCCTAAAATGGGATATGATGTCGTATTAAAAAAAAAAACCCCCCGAAGGGGGAGGGGGGGGAGGGGGGAAACATGAAACATAGTATGACTGACGATTTCCTCTTAGAAAACCTCCACCTCACACCCGTATCTTCCCTCGTCCATCTCCGCCCCCAACTCCACCACCTCGACGCAACCACCCAACAAGAACGCAACGCCTCCTCGTCGTCCTCCTCCGCCGCCGCTGCGTCCTCCTCAAAAGATAACCCCAGCGGCGGCACAGGAGCTGCCCCCGCCGCTCGCGCTATCCACATGACCATCAAGAACACCGCCGACGGCGACACCGTCACCACGGAGACCATGGCTGATCGCCTCCGGTACGTCCAGACCGAGACCTGGCGCAAGATGCGCTATACGGATGAGAATGAGGAGGCCGCGTGGGAGGTCTACAATGAGAGTCTGTTTCTGTGCTCTTCTAAGTTCTCGGATGCTGTGCATGCAGTGAGATGGGACGAGAAGTTCTTGAATGCGAGTCACGCACAATGTGTGCGCTTACCGTAGGTA
>SRQL01000354.1:0-28560 GCA_018360575.1 Claviceps sp. LM454 group G7
ACCTACGCTCTACCTACACTCTGTCTACCCACACGCGTCTGCGAATGCATCTTGTAAGGTGACTCGGCCATCAATGGACATTGGAAGTACCTATCCGGAGCTAGCAGGGGGCTGCATGACACTAACCGTTTTAGGAAGGAGGGCAGGGTGAAATAAGAAGTTTTGGCAGGGTGAAATAAGGTCTCCCCTGCAGTTGTCCTTAATGATCATGGCTGTACTCATACGGAGTAAGAACATGGTACATAATTTGTCCGCAGCCAGGCGACACTGAAGTTGATTCGCATCGAGCACTGCCTGTTGTGTTACGTGTAGCCTGTAGGTAGGTAATGTGTACCTAATTGAGACAAAATGAAAAGCCAGTCCATCCGCACGTGCCCAGACACAAAAGAGCCACGAATCCGCGATTCAACGTCTCGGGTGGGTGCCGGCAGTATGTATGTATGTATAATGTACCAGTGTTATTACCTACATATGTAGGTATCAGTGCAATGTTGGCAGATGGTTCCTTCCGCGCGCCCCTTGTAAGTTGTCTGCCTAGCATTGTGATGAGCCGAAGTCTGAGAGCCGTAGCGCCGGTACGGTCCCACAATATCTAATTGCATTGGCACACGCACTCGCACATAATTCTGCGTCGCGAATGGCCTCGTCAGTATCAAAAATACATGGCAGAACCCTGAGAGATTTGCAGAGATGATGTCGAGACGGTGAATATGCAGCGCAATCACCAACACACAAATCTTGTAAGTCGTGCATGTAGATGAGCAAGGGTTGATTGTGGCATCCAATCGATAGTCGATCCAAGAGCAAACAAGGGACTCGTGCAATCCCTGCTGTGGTATGTACTCCGTACGCAAACGGCAAACCCCATGCCATCCCAAGTTTCCAACCCACCCATGCTTGTGCATGCAGCATGATGGCCCGAATTACAGAGTGTCTATGTAGATACCTATGTACTCCGTATCATAACGTTCCATCACCAGCCCGCCTGCGTATGCCCATTGCCCACATGGCCGCTGACGCACGATCGTACCCGATGCAACGGACAAACCCATGGTGGCATGCAGCAGATAGCAAGCACTACGACGTGAGTATATTCAAATGCGACCTGGATATCTCCAACTCGGCTTCAACGGGCGAAACCATGGCGGCGCAAAAGTCTGCTTGCGAGCCAGTACATATGTATGTACCCGCCGTCGCAAGGCTTGTATCCCCCGAATTTCCCGACTTCCCAGAGGAGCGCAATGTCTGTGCTGCCTCGCCCGGGCGTCGGACGTTCTGGAAAGGGCAAAAGCTCCAGGCTGGTAAGTGGCCCTCGTTATAGTTCCGTGCGACCGTACACTTGCCACTACAGCGGTATGCAGTGCCATGTAGAAGTATATACTCCGTATTGACTGCAGCCGCCGTGATTGAGCTGTAGCCTGTGTCACCGTTCACGGCACTTGATGGTACTGTAGCCTGGCCCTCATCCACATGGCACATACATAGGTAGGTAGGTAGGTACATACATACTTGCTGTAGCCTGTATATACCTACATACTTGGGCGTCAGAGACTCAGAGTCTAGAGAGGTACGGAGTACAACATCACAGGCTGCGGGGTGCTCCGAGCGACATTAGTACATGTATAGGTACCTATGAACATACATACGTACTGTGGAGATGCAAGTACCTAGTCGGACCCTGGCCGCGTCGCGCATGAAGACTTGTTGATCGACGAATTACATTACACGGGTGCCCGGGTCGCCTTGGCTGAGCAATCCTTGGCTGCGATCCGGTCTCATCACAATGCCACGAGGCCACGACGCACCCACGCCATCCACGCATCAATGCAAACTAGGTATGTAGCTTGTCCCGGTGCGTTGTTGGCATGCCACGCCGCCCGAATCGTTCCTCAAGTCTTGACTCTTCACATCAAATCAGATTTGAATCGACACAGGCAGCGCGTCTACAGGGCCGGCGTCACCCTGCCGAGAATACCCCCTTTTCTCTACGTCAAAGTCTCACCATCGTGACAGATCTGGCAGTCGCTGGCTTCGGTATACGGCCTCCCTACTTGCTCGAAAAGCTTGTTGTCGCGCCACCGTTTCCGCCCGCAACAAGCTCATCCTGCTGTGAAGTCCATCGTCGAAAATGTCCTGGTCTCCCCCGCCATCTTGAACCAAGGATTGCTGCCACAGGGACTTGAAACAAGGCATCCCGGACTTGTTCTGCCACACGGAACCTACCCCAACATCGGGCTGTCTGTTGACTTTCTGACTTTTTTCCTGTCCTGCTCAATTCGTCCTTACTTTTCGATACATCGACATTCCAAACCGTCACGTCATCTATCCGTCTCAGTTGTCAACTAGCCTCATCCACGGACCACAACGTTACAAGCCGCCGCACCTCCACTTTTTGCCAACGACAACGAAATCGACTCAGTTAGGTCCTAACGGCCGCGATTAGTCAAGCAACAAATCCTCTCGGACTCGGACACAAGCGCCCAGCTGACTATACACGGCCAATTCGCCTGGTTACATTATCTTTGCCATATCCTTTCCACCGGTCACAGTCTGGCGATGCCCATGTTTACCCGGAAGCGGAACAGTCATCGGAATTCAAAGCAGAGTCCCAACTTATTACATCACAACGAGGGGCATCGTCAACTATCTGGATTGGGCGGGCTAGATTCGATCAATTCTTCGAGACATCACTCAGTGTCTCAGCTCAGAGTAAACGCAGGCGCTGCGCCTTTCGCAAACGAGGCTTCTCCCCCTTATCAAGGTATGCGGACCACGACGACTGACATCTCGTTGCACGTTCTCTCTGCTTTCTCGTCGCAATTCAGAATATTAAGTCCTGGAACATCAGACCTATGCGCGCGCTGATGAGACAAGGAAATGAAAAGAGAAATTTACTAATAGACCCTCTCGCGAAAGGATCCTCTTTCTCCAGACCATTCTCAACCACCCAACAAGGACACTTGAGCCAACTCCGAGCACCATCCATAGGCTCGATTCGATCAGGCGCCAGTGCTTTGTCTCGCAGAGTCGGAGCCATCGACAACAACGTCATGGCAAGCACTGCGGACAGAAGCCGGTTGCGCCGCGAGAGAACTTTTGTTGGTAGCGAGTGCGCGGTGTGCGACGAACCCTTGGAACACACGCTGCAAGGAGAACGCATCTTGCAGTTTTCGTGTACTCACGTGGCCCACGAAGCCTGCTTTTATGAGTTTATTCGCGATATCGACGGGCAGTACTGTCCAACGTGCGAAGCGCCTCTTCACCTCGATACTAGCAGGGGTGGCAATGTCATTGATATCAGTTCGTCTTATACACATGGTCAGGGACATGTTTGGGGCTTTATATGCTAATTCACAAGCAGATAAAATCAGCAATCTGGTGCGATCAGCCGGAAGCGATACGAGGTCGACTCACACATCCGGTTGGGGCAGTCAATCCGCTCGAGCGCCTAGTGTAGAAAGCTTGCAGGCGAAGCATCGTTCCCAACAACCGAGTAGTAATGGGAGGGAAAGCGGCATCAAGAACAATCTCCGAGATAGTAGAGAACCATCGTTAGAACGCCACAACTCTCCGAGGCATCTTCGAAGCGATAGCGACACCAAGGGATCTCCTTCATGTGGTGGTTACACTGAATCGTTGCAGAGCAGTCATTGGCGGCATGGCTACGACGTACAGGCTATGGAAACAACGCCTGGAAGCCCACGGGCCACGTCTCGGAACATCTCTCCCCCAACTGTGACTGTTCGATCCGAGTTTCCTACCATCAGCAGGTCTCGTCAGCAGCAAACATTGACATGTTTGGTCACTGTCGAGGTCGCGGATAACAGATGGAGGCCGGACGCGGAGGAGAGCAGTTCTTCTCACCAAGCACCACGTGTCCTGGCCAACATTGACGAAGTTGCCACCCGAAGCGCGACTCGGGCCCCAAGCGCTATATCACGTCTAACGCCTTATGAATCCCCGGAAGTACTGGAACTGATGACCGAACATTTGCGGAATCGAGTGGAAAACTGGCATGGCTTGGACTTTGGCAGGTGAGTCTGCGGCGCATGTTGATCTAACCATTTTAACAATTATAAAATCTAACCAGGTATCTGTAGGTTTGGACCTTTGAGACTGCATGGCACACTTCGCGTCGGCAAGGATAAAGTTTCTTGGCAAGAGCTTGAATGCTATCTGTTTGCCGAGATGCTGATTTGCGTCAAAGAAAAGAAGCCGTCCCAGACGTCGTCGCAATGGGAAGAAGGTGGTGCTGCTCCCAAACCCACCCGCTGCACCCTCAAGGGCAGCATTCTGATAAGAAAGCATCTCAATGAGGTTTTGGAGACTGGTTCCATTGACGAAAACGTTCTCACGCTCAGCCTCTCGGTAGCCGAGCTGCCGCATTTCCATCTTCGGTTTGACAATAGGAATCAACTGAAACTTTGGAATCAAGCTCTGTTGGACGTGCATGCTCCCGAGCCCCCGTCCATTCGAAGTCCCGACTACGACCGTGGGGAATTTTCAGATAACGAGGAAGAGGCGGAGTGGCAGAGATCGATACCGAAAAGAGCGTCGACCACGTCCTCATGGGGCCCGAAATCAGTCACCACCGCACCTACCGAATACACAAACGTTGCTGCCAGGGCCAATCCAAATAGCTCCTTGCACGTTCCCATCGATGTGGTCGTCGTGGTCCCGATCTCTTCGTCTATGCAGGGCGTCAAGATCAATCTCGTTCGCGACGCGCTGAGGTTCATGGTTCACACTCTCGGGGACCGGGATCGTATGGGCCTCGTCACTTTTGGGTCGGGTGGGGGTGGAGTGCCCATTGTCGGTATGACGACCAAGGCATGGCCTGGATGGGCAAACGTTTTGTCGTCCATCAAGCCTGTCGGCCAGAAGAGCCATCGAGCGGATGTTGTCGAGGGCGCAAACGTTGCCATGGACTTGCTCATGCAGCGCAAGCACAACAACCCCATTGCCACCATTATGCTAATCAGTGATGCTTCCACTGCCGATGCCGACTCTGTGGACTTTGTCGTGTCTCGCGCCGAGGCTGCCAAGTACGTTGACCATACATGTGGAGGCTTCACTTTCGTGTAGAATGTGCTAACAAAAATGTGGTAGAATCACCATTCACTCCTTCGGACTGGGCATGACGCACAAGCCCGACACCATGATTGAGCTCTCCACGAAAACCAAGGCACCCTATACCTATGTGAAGGATTGGATGATGCTGCGGGAATGCCTGGCCGGCTGTCTGGGCTCCATGCAATCGATATCACACCAGAATGTCAAGTTGAAGCTCAAGCTGCCAGAGGGCTCACCCGCCAAATTCCACAAAATCAGCGGCGCTCTGCAAATGACCAAACGAGCGAGTGGCCGCGATGCAGAAGCCTCCCTCGGCGACCTCCGGTTCGGTGATAAACGCGACATCTTGGTTCAACTCGTCATCGTCCCCGACAGTGCCTCGCCGGACCATCTCCCCCAAGATCCCTGGGACAACATCGTCTCCGGCTTGGAGGCTCTAGGCGGCTCCATGGACAACGAAGGAGAGAGAACTCAATCTGTCGAAGAGGTCCCCTTGGTCCAAGCCGACCTAAGCTGGCGAGATGTCCTCCGCGATGGCACCGCCCAACAAATGTCCCGACCATCGTTATTGGCAATCACGATGCTGCCCCCCAGCGCAAACCAGAAGAAATCATGGCAGAACTCACCGCCGATCCCTCCCCATCCCAGCGTTGTTCAACGCCGCATGGAGCTGCTAACTTCGGATATGCTGACTCGGGCACTGACTCTCGTGAGTCGTGGCCAACACGACCGCGCCCACACCCTGTTGAGCGAGACGAGATCTATCCTCAAGGGCCTCGGAAAGGGTGGCCTGCCCCCCGTGCCGACCCCCGGAAACAAGCCCACCGCTCCCTCGACACCCCGCCCAGGCAACGAATCGCCACCGAATCCCGCAGGCACACCCGAACGAAAACGCAGCCCCTCGCCGCCTGCATCCTCGTCAAGCGGAAACGGAAACGGAAACGGGTACACCGCCGCCGCTGCTGCTTCTCAGACCCAAGGCCACACATGCAGCACCAGCAGATCAACCGACGGTCTCGGTCTGGGCAGCGGGATCGATGCCCGGACAGTCGCCGCCCTAGACGCCGAACTCAAGAGCAGTCTCGAGTGGATTAACCATCCCGCGGTGTTTGCACGGGATAGCCGCAAGGCAGTCCTGCAGGCGATTGGGGTGATTAGTTCGCAGAGAGCGTTTACGCTGCGGACGCCGATTGAGTGTCTGTGGTCGGGGAGGGTATCTGGGATTAAGAGGCTTGCGGATCGGAGTCGGGAGTGGAGGGAGGAGGGAGGGGGACAGGGGGGGATTGTGGAGGAGGGGTAGGGCCTTTTCTTTTACTTTTCCTACCTTTTCTTTTCTTCCACTCTCACTTTTACTTTGAGTTTCAGTCTCAGTTTGGTGGCTGGCCGGCTTGCTTTGCTTGTCTTTCTTTACCTCTGTTGCGTGTGTACCTTGTATATGTACCTTGTCTGCACTGCCCATTCAGTCATTTGTTTGGATGCCTAACTTTTTCTTGCGTTTTTTTTCTTCTTCTATCGGGCTTGTCTGCTTCGCTTTTCTCTCGCCTTGTCCTACAGTTAGTTGGTTTTCTTCTGCTTCTTTCGGAGTCTGTTCAGCCTTTGGCCTGTTTGGCGCTCTTTTGTTGATTGGGAGAGCAAGGAGTTGGTATCGATACTTTCTTTTTTTTCTTTTTTCTCGCTTTTCTTGCGTCCTCTACGGGAAACACTGGGTTCGTTCGTTTTCTTTTCGGTTTCTTTTGCTTTGCTTTGAATTTTTTTTTTTTTTCGATATCAGGGGCCTCCTTTACTTACGCCTTGATGCTGCCGCGTATTTATGCCGCCATCTACTACGACATGTATCATGCCTATTTTCGTGCAAAGTTGAGAGAAACTGGGCCAAGCGGAGTCGGACAAACTTTTTCTGGCGTCGAAGAATTCAAGAAGAGGAGGAGGACGACGACCGCTCCATTTTGTATATCCTTGGTTTTTGGGCTGGCTTACTTGCGGTATAGTTTGTTTTGTTTATGTACCCGCTCATTGATTGGCATGTCTTCATCTCTTACTCTTAGTATCCATACCCCGTATACCCCCCCCGCCGCTTGCGCTTTTGTTCTACACTGCGAGATGCTACTATACAATAATGTCAAATCTAGTCTACTTTTTACGGAGTATATGTTACTTAATCATGTCCCTATCCAGTATCTGAAGTTTGTGGGCCTTTGTTACTGTCGTTGTTGTTGTTCCCATTAGATGGGCGTCGGAAGCGGGATGTATACGCAAAGTCGGGCAAAGCCCGCCCGATAAGCACGGGGAGGGAAAGAGAGCAAAGGAAGGATGAAGAAATGTTAATCAGTAATAACACTTTGAACAACTTACTTTCACTGTTCATCGGCGAAATAACGCTGGAGCCTGTATCAGTGACTGCTTACTGTACCTTACCTCAGACCTGGAGAAGTGGCTTCAGGCGCGCATGGTTCCTGCGCTTGCATCTGCAGAAGTCGACCATTTACCTACCTCGTTCCCTTTTGCCTAGTCGTGTAATAAGTATCCCCGTAGAAATATGTATTGTAGCTATGACTGAATACAAACCTGATTTCGTCGGCTCGTAGGGAAATCAATCAACAGGGGGAATATACAAAAGAAAAAGTACACGAATCTGTATTCATCTTCTCGAGAGAGAAAAAATCAGATCAAGTTATATCCCACGAGCCAAAGGTCCAAGGAAAGAGTCTCCCTGCCAAGTTTAACACTTTGTGACACCTCCGTGATGCTCCGTAAAGTCGTGACACCCTCCGTCACACATACTGTCCAAGACGGCCGCAACTTATTCGGTGATGCAGCTGTTCCAACATGTTCCATGCGAAATTGCCTTTGAATACAGCGTACCTAATACAAACATACATCCTTGTCTTAAAAACCATTGACTTCCTTCATTTTGGTTCGCATGTAATACTTGCCCAAGACGCACATTCATCCTCTGAGACCCCCGTGCGTGGAACGAAGCACACACCGTCAGGTAATCCAATCGTCTTCATGCTATGTATAATGTACATAAGAGCTGTTGCCGTCGCCGGGTTCCTGAGTGACGTATACAGTGCGCACCAGGCAGGGGCATATCACCCAACCCATTATTCTATTCTCTTCACGTACCTGACATAAGGAGTATGTATGTATGTATGTAGAGAGCATCAGCCCAGATAGAGGCATGAGGGGGGCAGTAAGCATAAGCAGAAGAAAACAGCAGCAGGAACGATTTCCTTACTATAGTAACGTCTTCCCCTTTTTCTCCATGCTTGGCAACGACGCGATCTCAAGGATGCCACCATCACATCTTTTGGTACCATTATATTCGGCCTTTGGAAGGGGAAAAGGAAGCAAGGCAGTGAGGCCCCCCTTAGATAGAATGATTTTATGCGCCCCGCGATGATAAGAGGGTATTGTATCTACGTGCGCGGACAGTGCGATATAAAGCAAGCACGTTCTACCTTTCTCTAGAACCGTTCTCTCTCTTGATTTTAGATACTCGAAATGAGACACCTCGTCTCATTTTCATCACCCACTCTTGTTCTGTCCTGTCATGTCCTGTCCGCGTCTTTCTCCCTTCTTCCTCTCTTTTTTTGTTCTTCTTTCCTTGTTTTTTTGTTCTTCAGTGCACAGCCATGCAGACCCTTCGTTTAGTCCTCGTCCCAGTTCTAAAAGGACATACATGATCAGCTTTTACTGCGCGTTTGAAGCGGAAATGGAAGAAATCTCAGTCGTGTATTGCACTTACCGGGTTGGGACCAGGAGGCTTAGGCCCACCGGCTTGTCTAGCCACAATGATTTGGTCAACGGACAAGACTGTGCGTGCTGCTTCGGTGGCGAGCTTGATGGCCCAGGCTTTGGAGGCTAGGAGATCGAGGATGCCTTCCTCTTTGGCATCGAGGGTACCGGTGTTGTTGTTGTTCTAAGAGGACAAAGTGTGAGTACAGTATACATTGTTCGGTGGAAGAACCTACAGCTGGAAAAGGGCTTCGCTAGCAAAGGGAACATACCTCAACGTCAACACCAGTGTTGCCATCCTCGTTCTTGTGATGCGTGGCGTATAGTCTGCTCAGAGTCTCGGTGGCGTCGAGGCCACAGCTCTCGGCCAAGGTTCGGGGAATCACCTCAAACGCCTCTCCGTACTTCTTGATGGCGTACTGGCTGAGGCCAGACGTCTTCTCGCCGTGGGCTTGTATCTGGGCACTGAGCTGGATCTCCGTGGCACCAGCGCCGGGGACAAGACGAGCATCACGGGTGATGGCCTTGACAACATTGACGCCGTCATCTACAGCGCGCTCGACATCGTCCAGGTGGTTCTGGGTGGCTCCGCGAAGGACCAGGGTGGCAGTTCTGGTGATCTCGTCTTCTTGTCTGAAAACGGTGACTCGGTCACCTCCAATCTCCAGCGTCTCCACGACATCAATGCTGCCCATTTCGTCGGGCATCGGGGCCCCGAGTCTGGCGAGAGGGGTGGCACCGACGACGCGGCACACTCGGCGCAGTTCGAACTTGCTGAGGATTCGGATACACAGAATACCGTATCGGTTTAGATAGTGCATCGCCAGATCGCCAACCTTGTCACCGCAGACGACAACTCGCAGGCCAGAGTCATGCAGCTCCTTGATAGCGGTCTCGAGCTGAGCTTCTTCACCCTTGCTGAAATCCATCATCTCCTTAGCATTGTGCAGCAGCACAGTGCCCTTTGTTTCCGTCTGACTGTTGTCGATGGGACAGGTGAAAACGGCCACTTTGGCTCGGTGGGCCTTCTTGACAGAACCTTCAGGCTCCTTGGGGAAGACCATGCCCTTGACGACCTTGCTCTGCTCCAGACTGCCGCCCATGATCTTTACGACGCGAATGTTGTCGACGTTGAAGTTGGCGGGGGTCTTGGGAAGCACAGCCAGAACAGCCTCTGCGACGAGATCGGCAAGCAGATCCTCGTTACCGTTCTGCTTGCTTGCAATCACGGTTCGAATGGCTTTGCTCAACTCGGCCTGGTTGCGGATGTCTTCCACCTTGTCGACAGCAAGCTTGTCGAGTGTCTCGAGGGCAAAGCTTTGTGCTTTTTCGTATCCGATGACGATATCTGAGGCCTTCAAGCCCATTCGCAACAGATCCTCAGCCTTCCGGAGGAGCTCACCGGCCAGAACAATCACCAAGTTGGTCGCATCGCCCATCTCTGCCTCCTGCTGTTGGCTGGCCATGACGAGCAGCTTGGCGGCAGGGTGAACGACGTCGAGCTCGCGAAGAATCGTGGCAGCGTCCGACGTCAAAATCATCTTTTGCAGGTGGTTGATGACAATCTTGTTTCGGCCATAGGGGCCAAGCGAGGTTTGGACAGTGGACGCAATCGCCCGGCAGGCATCGATGTTGCGCAAGACGGCGCCATCTTCGGAATCGTAGCTACGTAGATGAACAACAAAAGAGGCCAGACATTAGCAACGGCCGAGTAGCATTTTCGCGAACAAGCTCAGTAGAGTACTCGTGACAGCACGATCCCGTTGCCTTAATTCTACCAACTGGCGGGGTGAAGGCTCGAGGAGGAGGGGCACGAGACTAGGAAAACTTACTTGTTGTAGCCCCCCTTGAACAGGCCCGCGTTCGGGGCATTGGGGATAGTGAGAGACATGAGAGCGGCGAGATGGCGGGAAAAACCAAGCCTGCAGAATCTCACACTCGGATGCGCAGCAGGTTGGATATGGTGATGGAGTCGGGAGGGTTGATGAGAGGCGGCAGCTTGGTCAGTCTATCGCAGCCAAACAAGCTGCCTGGACTGCAGACTTGCAAGGCATGTTATGTTACTCGGGCCCCGCCAGAAAATCTGTGGTCGTCGAGCCTCGAGGAGGCTGTGGAGGCTGTGGCGGTGCCTGCGTTGTGCCTGTGGCTGCACTGGCTGCACTGGCTGCACAGCCAATCCGACTCCACTCGCAGGTCTCACCCAGTTCTGGTGACTGGTCAGTGGTGCTGCAGCCTGCACCACCAAAAGGTTCAGTCAATGGGCCAGTCGGGCCATCAAATCGCAGCCTCGTTGCATCGTCTCGTCGCAGCGGCACCCCTTTGTCTTCTCTTGGACCTCCAATCCTCTCCACCGACGCCCTCATCGGTTTTATGGGCTTCGTGTCCTCCGCTCGATCCGCGGCGTCATCTCTCCGCGACATCGTCCCGACTCTCCAGGACTTCGCCCGTCACCGACTCACCCGTCTCCTACGGCCTCACGTCCTCCCTGCTCAGTGCTCATGGGCTACATCAGTGCCCGCGCTATTTTGTCGCACCTTTTCTGATTGACAAATTGACAATCGATTGCTTCCTACCAACAAACCTAACCTCCCATCTCACCACGGCCCCACCCCATTGGCTTTGGTGATTTCAGAATCGCAGCAAATGCATCATTCTGCTTTCTCGCTCAAACCATCATACGCGTATCGAGTGCTCTGAGTCGCCATGGCGCCACCATCATGTAAGTCGACAAGCCCTTTCCATCTCCCTCCCCCTGCCTGCGCAAGCCTGCTTTCGTCATTCTGTCTATCCCGGCGCCGCTTCTGCCACAGCCCGCATACCTCGCGAGTCGCCATCCTTCTTTCGCCCACGATTCATCTCTCACAACACAAATCCACTGTCCCTTTTATCCAACCCGCACCGAGAAGCTGTTGTTCTTGTGAATCCCCCCCAAGTCTAGCCCTCGAATTTCCCTGCGCGCATACGCGCAACGGCATCCTAGATCTGACGCGGGTTCTACGTGCCCGCCATGCCTCAGAAGCGAAATGCTCTTCTAACTCTTGACGCGGATCCTTCTCCAGCTGTCCCTCCATCGCTCCCTCCCTCCGTCGAAGAAGCCTACCGCCGCAAATGCGTCAAGTTGAAAAACCGGACGAACGAGGTCGAAGATGCGAATGATGCCGCGCGGTTACGTCTCGCCAGGATCAAGCGACAGGTCGAGAAGCTGCGAATGGAGAGAGCTTTCTTGCTAGAACAACTCTCAAAACGCACGAGCGCCAATGTCGAAGATTCAGACGGCAGTCCAAGCCCGCCACCAACGGTAAGAACCCGAAACTTTCAACAACAAACCATACAAGACCAGAGCCCTTCGCCAGTTGAATAAACGATCTCATCGATGACTAAACTAACGCGCGGGGAATCCTTCTTTCCTTTTTCCGTTTTTGTCCTTCCTCTCGCCCCCCTTTTTTTAGCCCAAGGATAAACCATTGCGTATCAAACGAGGGCATAGGAAATCGACGTTACTGGACGGGGATGCCAAGGCCACATCAAACAACTCCTTCAAAGAGCCCGCCTCGCCATCAGACTCTCAAGCTAAAGGCGACGCTGCTGACGATGGCACGACTCTAAACGGTGTCAGAAAGACGTCCAAAACACCCAAGACTGCCTTTGAGCTGTACTGTCTCGAAGCACGGCCCGGTCTTGAAGAGAAGCTCAAAGATGATGATGGGGAGGGCGGAGATGCAGAGATCGATGAGGAGTTGACACATGCGTGGGATGATCTTCCTGCGCCGGAAAGAGAGGACTATCAGATGAAGGCGGATAAGCTCTTGGAACGGGCCCAGAAAGCCAAGAAGGCTGCGAAAGAAGCCAAAGAAGCCAAAGAGGCCAAAGAGGATGCGGAGGAAGAAGGATATGAAAAGGAGGGCCGATCGCGCCATAAACGAGAGGCGCAGGATGAAGATGTTGAAATGACAAATTACGATACTGAGGATCAGGACCAAGATCATGAGGGTGAGGGTGAAGGGGAGGGAGATGGAGATACGCAAATGGATAAGAATGGAGATGACTAGAGTATTTGGTGTAAAGGGCTTGGCTTTTTCTGTTAATTTTTTTATATAATGTTTTCCACATGGGGCAATGTGTATCAAGACACGAGGATGTTGGGAACCTAGCAAAATACGCTCCCAGATATAAGGCAAGGCGTTCTGTCAAAAAGTTTTTATCCTCCATCTCTTCCCCTGTTCCGGGATGTGTCTCATTCGTTTTGAAGTGAAGGTGTTATTAGTCTACCACTGTATGTGCAACGTCTTTCTCAAGACAAAGAAATCATGGCTAAGATAATCAAGACATTGATACTTCGTTGCGAGGGCAGTCAAAGAATGATACCCCTTTCTGGAGACAGTCTGATATCCGTCCTAATGCGGAAATCACTCGACGAGAATGTCTTGTGGCCAACTCATCTCCCCTCGCCATGGTTGTGCATTATAAGAACTCAAGTAGGTACTGTACCTAGGTAGACAGGTAGACAGGTAGGTAGGTAGGTAGGTAGGTAGGTAGGTAGGTATTCCTTCAAAGACAGTCTGCGCCCATGGTCAGAAAACAGACGCCTTTCCAACTCCAGATATGCTAGAAGCGATGAGTGACTGATGTACAAAGAAGAAAGGAAACAAGTAGATATGATCTGGCTAGATCGGTTGTCGTTGTTGTTCAAACAGACAAAAAGAAAAAGAAAATCCAAAAGAACGCTTGCCTGCCCGCCCTGTAATTCCGAAGCAATGTATCCTCCTAAATCATTACCCCTCGCTCCTAGTTCCACTGTCCCCCACAGCATCACTCCTTGGGGTCTCTACACTTCTTGTTCCAACTTCCTATATCTCGCCGGCCCATAAATCCACGGCAATATTGATGCATGCCACGAAGATTTCCATGGCAATAAGTACAATCACTGCGGTGGGTGTCCTGTTAGCTACATCGTTCTTTCACAAGCACACAAGGCAGGCATCCGAGAGTGGCAAGCACGCATGGATAAAGCATCAAGACGAAGGCTGAAGAAAAAGAGGGGAGCAAGAGTCAGGATCTTGCAATAAACATACCAATCCATTCCAGCTTCTCGCCATGCCCATGACTCAATTGGTCTTTCAGAACAGCCAGCAAATCCGCAATGACATCCAGGCGCTCATTGAGCAGCCCCACGCGCTGATCCATCTCGAGATAACTCCGCACGGCTTGGTACACGGGCTCGAGTTGCGGCTCAACCCAGAATAGCTCTGGCGTGTCGAGGACAGACCCGTTGAGATGGATGGCAATGCGGAGGATGAAGAGGTCCCCGATTTGCATGTTGATTTGCTTACGCGAGAGGTTGATTTTGCCAGTCAGGGCAATGTGCGCGGGTATGTCTTTGCAGGTTTCGACGGTCGTGGAGATGAGTTCTTCGTAGAGAGATGTCTGCGCGGCGGAGGAGGCAAAAGTCAGTAGGAATCTAGGATGCTTGACTTGGGGTGGCAAAAAAAAATAAAAATAGTCTATTTCTCTGCTGAAGAGAGAGCAGGGGAGAACAGGACTTGGCGAGCTTGTGCCTGTGCGAGGGCTGCTGCTTACCTTGACGCTTTGAGCGAGGGCGTGCGATATAGACAGCTTAATCATGTAGTTATTCTTGTCCCGCAGCGTGATAAAATCATTGTATATCCGCGCTTGATACTCGCGCGTGTAGTAAAAGTTGAACAGCTCCGTCTCTATATCGTCCGGCGCCAGCTTCTCCAACTCAAACTTGGCAATCTCCTTGAGGAACTTGGCCTCCTGTGCTTCCGTCATGCCCCATATCACCACGACGCCGTAGTCGAAAAGAAACACTTCCGGGGTGTGGACTTGTATATCAAAGTCTAGTGTATTCTCCGCTGCGGGCGCCTCCTCCGTAACACTGGGCCCTAACAAGGCTTCAGGATTCCTCATGTGTGGTGCAGCATCAGGATCATGATGGTCAGGGTCTGCAGAAGAGAACCCTTCTTCTTGGAATGCAGAATCTTGCCTTGCGCTTTCCAGGCTAACGGTGCGTTGGCGACGGGCTTCTTCTTGCATGGTCTCGCCACCTGTTGAATGGCGACGCTCGTAGGACATGACGGGGTCGTGCCGTAATCTGCTCGGTTTTTCGTATGAATAGGGGGTATAGATGCACTCGTCGATCAATTTGGGATTGGCGCCGCGTGTTTTGCCTCGTCCTTTGAGGAAGCGCATCAATGAGTCCATTTGGTACTTATCGGCGGTACAGTAGGCAGTGACGCGGGGAAGACGGTCGCGATCCCCCTTGCCGAGACGAGCAGCATCTCTTCTCGCCGTTGGGTCCTTAATTCTGGTATACTGGGAGTAGACATCCCGTCCGCTTTCTTCATCCTGGCCTTCGATGTCCGGGTTGGGTAGAAGCTTGAGCTTCTCCGTCTTCTTCGTACTTCTCTGAGGTCCGATCTTAGGTCCGAGATGGGACTGGACGATGGGTGGCATGCTGCCGTGGCTGTTGCGTCTCGTCAATTTGTTGTTCAAGGCTGTCAGCGCGGGAGGGTGAGGTCCCGTGCGGGAGGTCCCGGCTGGTAAGCTGCCAGACAAAGCTGGGCTGCCTTGGGGTGAGTAGGGTTCCGGCTCGAACGTCCTCGTGACGGGGTCGGGACGGAATGTCACCGTTCTCATCGATCGCTGTCGAGGCTGCGCGGCATCGTGAGGGTTCGGGATTAGAGGCGTGTTCTCGCTGATGACTCGAGGCTCCATGATGTAGGCTCGGGCA
This sequence comes from Claviceps sp. LM454 group G7, assembly GCA_018360575.1. Lineage (NCBI taxonomy): Eukaryota > Fungi > Ascomycota > Sordariomycetes > Hypocreales > Clavicipitaceae > Claviceps > Claviceps sp. LM454 group G7. The sequence continues at coordinate 15,563 of SRQL01000354.1, forward strand.
AGGATGAGGAGACGATAAATGATCGAAATTGAAAAACAAAGGGAAAATAGCACAGAAAGTGCAGCAGTAACGGCGGTACTGCAAATCAAGTGTCTGTCGTGGACTCGTGATGGCTGTCCGCAGTCGGAGCTGGTCTCAGCTTGTAGTCGCGCGGCCGGATCGATGGGACTTGATGATGTTTCGAAGTGGCTTTAGTCGACACGATGAGTGGTAGGTATGTCTGTGTAGGTCGAGCTGATATCGAGAGATTCGCTGATCATTGGTCGATATCTTCTTTTTCTTCTTTTCTCCCCTCACTTATTCTTTTACTTTGTCGCCATCGAAGCCAAGCAAAAGGCTAGACAATAAGCGATGAGGTCAAGCAAGCAGGCAAAGCACTGAAGCAGTCATGAAAAGGTGCAAGTGGATGCGCAGTTCAGCGGGGCGGCTCCAGTCGGTCCCATTTTTCCCTGGTCATTTCCGAATCCATTTGCATCTTCCTCGAAAGGGGTCAGTGACCTTCATCTGACGCGACATGATGCTTCTCACAGACCAACAGCCTACAGGCTACCCTAACGCCAGGAATTGAAGACCTTTCATAACAAGCACATATTGGCTGTGACTTGTCAGGGACGATCACGTTCCCAATTACGGGCTCAATGGAGTACGATCCCGTTCGCCGCCGCTCAGCATACTACAGGAAATACTTGCGGTGAAACGATGGTCAGAAATATGTAGCTTCATGTCTCAAACACACAGCCCATCATCTCTACTCCGTAAACCAGGACTTCGTTCTATACGGTGATCCACCGATACTACACGCCCAAACAAGAGGCCCATCCGGTATTTGCACCATTGAAGACGCGCAATTCACCACTTGCAGCGTCGCTCAGCCCTCAATCGTCTTCACATGAATCTTGAAACCAGCCCTATTCAGACGATCCACGTAGCCTTGGCCCAAGCATGCGGGCGTATACAAACCGCCATCCAATTCGAGATCGTCTTCTAGAATGGTTAAAGCACCCTGTGCGAGGAAAATGCCCGTAACTAGATAGCGAGGTAGTTAACATTAGCGTTGTCCTCTGATGACAGTGGCGCAGGGCCATATTCCTTTCAACTGGACTTCATTTTCAATACTCACGAGTATACAAGCCTCCGTGATACCAAGCGCGACAGAATGCCTGCTTCTTCGTCGGATTGCTGGCAAGGTCCGGCGATGCAGTTCCACGATACTCCAACTCTTCCCGAGCCATGTCCTCTCTGCTAACACCCTCTCCGGGCTGATAGACAAACTTCTTGACGAGGATCCTGAATGGCGCGATGAATACCAGAAGCAGGCCTCCAATCGCGAGAGCAAGATGGACGGCAATGCCATGCAGCCAGTTTCGTGCTTTGAAGTACTCTGTCCACGTAAAATTGGGCCCATAGAATTCACCCTTGCGGCTAGGGATCTCGTGCAAAAGTCCCCATGTCCTTGTGACAACAGCTTGGTCTGTCTTTTCTGCGAGAGAGGTGGTCACGATTCCCAAATTGGGCAGCGAGGTTACGCCCAAAATTCCTTGTAAAAGGGACCTCTGGGGCCTGGACCCTGACGTGTGGGGGATTGGGGACATGGCATATGGCTTGGCTGCTTCTACTACCTCCTTCAATGAGAAGTGCTCAAAGTGAACCAGGACAGTAGCCAAAGTCCCTCCCGAAGGCTTGCTCCTGTTCTGAGTTTTAGAAAAAAGGGAGGCCAGTCTAATGCTAGGGCTTTCTAGTTGCAAACGTACTCGAGCTTGTGGATTGTGACCACGGCATCCTTGGTCGCGGCGTCAAGAGCTTTGCGCAAATGTTGCGCCATGGACCACGTCACCAAATCAGCAGGCGCAGACTCGATACCACTCTGCGGGAGCATGATGGCACCCGTCTTCTTTGCGGTGCCTTCATATTTTTTGATCATCTGGGCAACCCAAGGTGCCTCGCCGGTGCAATCAATATAGTGTGTGCCTGCTTCGGCGCAGAGTCTGAAGGTGAGCTCGCCATACAGACAGTAAGGCCCGACAGTGGTGATGACGACGCATGTTTTCTCAACAAGAGACTTCAACTGAGCCTCATCGTTGATGTTGACGAGCTCGATACCTACAGCAACCATCAATAGCTCATTCTCAGAATTTCGGCGTCTTACTCAACGGGCGTTGCGGGCTTACTGGGTGCGAGCCTGTCAGGGTTCAGCTTTTGGCATTCTCCAACAAGGATCTGGAGCTTCGGCTCTGAACGCCCAGCGACAGCCCATCTCAGATCAGTGGGCAGGTGTGTGGCGATGTGCTCCGACGTCAATTGGCCAGTGTAACCTGAAGAACGTTAACCAAGTACGAGCTGTCAGTATTGGCGGGCGTCTCAAAGTTGATGTGGGGGATCAAGGCAGGGCAGCATGGTACCTGTGGCTCCCAAGACAATCAAATCATACTGTCGACCATGCTTTCTTCTGGCCATGATGTGTGGCTGTCTATAAATAGCTTGCAGGGCTAGCGAGGTGTGTTGACTGCGAATTACGCTGAAGAACGACGAAGTGCGGAAACTGTTGTCGTCGGGAAGGTTGCTCCTGAGGCAATCACGTCACAGGAATTCCGAGAACACAGGGAGATCGCGATGGATGAGTAAGGCAAGAAGCCCAAGTGAAGGGAATGCAGAAAGCACAAGTGCATTGCCTACGCCGTACGCAGATCGTCGGATTGACGTCCCAAGTAGGTTACGAACTTACGTCACACCCCAAGCCCAACTCATGAACAGTTTACCTACTTCACCGAGCCAAAGCGATACAGACTTGTGACACTGGGAATTCGGAAACAAGCACCAGAAAAACGAGAAGCATCGACGGAATTTCATGGTATTCTTTTTCATGCCTGTATGTTCTGCACTAAAAACATTATCCTCCGTAGTCATTTGCCACAGGATCGATTTCGACATTTGATGCACATGTACGTCAAGAGCTCTCAAACAAATTGAGTTGCAACCGGCTGGCGGGGTCCTTTCAAGGCTTTCAAGAACGAAGCCACGAGCCCCACCCAATAAGGCAAGACTTGGAGTGAGTCGTGACATGAGACGATGAGATGATGTGATTACTTAGAGTAAACAGGATGGCTTCTCTGTGATGCTTCATGGCCTTCGCGTTGTGACTTTACGGTCTCTTAGAGGGGAATCATGGCCGACTCATCAGTGGAAGCCACTGGAAACCACCGGACGACGCGACATAGTGTTTGTCCATGCATTACTGGTCCTTCTATAAGGACGAATTGTGCAGCAAAACCAAAGCACCCCTCGTCAAACTGCGAAACGATTCGACACAACTGGCTGTATGACTCACTCCAGAGTCGATATATGATGGATGCCATAATTGAAAGGTGGAGTAAAGCTTCGGATTCCGGAACCGTCAAGGGCAAGATAAGAGTGCACGTCATGTGACCTAGCATGTGGAGCGCCCACATTTCCAGATTCGCTTGCTCCAGTGCACTCACGTGCTTGCCCTAAGAAAAACACAACTCTAGCATTTCGGTGGACACGGCCGCAAGCGAAGTCGAATCTCATCATCTCCGCCCGTCACTTGTCGTCCTCCAGCCCAACGACAACCTCACAAATCATTCAAGATGACCAAGCGAACCAAGAAGGTCGGCGTGACGTATGTTTTGACAACGATACAATTGCAAATTTATGTAATGTACACATGCTAACATTGTCTGCAGCGGTAAATACGGTACCCGGTAAGTTGTCGCGACGCTCATTGTCATCCGATACCGACCAACACGAATATCCCCGAACTCCGACGACGCACTCGAACTTGACGACGCAGCAAACTCCTGGTGGCTTTGGCTGGTGGGTGTAAGGACGACGTGAGAGTTTGAGCTCGAGGCACCCGATATCGAAGCCTATCCAGACATTTTTCGCAAGCAAGATAATGTGTCCGCTACCGAGCCAGAGCCAGCGGAAGAAGGATACGCTCGCTTACTCATGGACGAATCTGCGCCGTCGATTACCGGGATAACCCTAACTCAACCTGGGGGACAATTGAAACTAATCGCCATTTTCCGAACAGTTATGGTGCTTCCCTGCGAAAGCAGGTGAAGAAGATGGAAATCACACAGCACGCCAAGTACACCTGCACCTTCTGCGGAAAGGTTACCGTCCGCCGCCACTCTACCGGCATCTGGAACTGCAAGTCCTGCAAGCGCACCATTGCCGGTGGTGCCTACGTTGTTGCGTATGTACCGTCATGGATCTCAAAAGACGAGGAGACGATGGGAACGGCTGGATTTTTGGAGGATCGGATGAATGCTTGGCAACGACTTTTCGCCCGATCCGATGAAATTCTCTGCTCAAACACGTCTTCTCATATCTCCTTCGAACAACACACTAACCTCGTGTCATAGCACTCCTGCCGCTGCCGCCATGCGATCAACGTTGCGACGATTGAGAGAGATTGCCGAGGTATAGAGGAGGGTTATTTGGTACGGGGACGGGGCTGTGAAGGGCTGTTTATGAACACATCTACCATTGAAGCCCTACTCTAGCTCAATGAAAAAGTCGGAATTGGGTTTGAGACGATGCAGCCTTTACCTTGTGACTGTGTTCACTTGCTCGCTTATTCTCACTTGAGAATCAATATCTGTGATCAATACCGTCAATGATACAGTACGTGAAACGATCGGTTCATGACGCAGAGGACCTGTTTACTGTACATGAAACAATGTAAGTGGAGGCTGGCCGCCTCACAAGAGCATGAAGCAACTATACTGGAAATCCCTGCCCATTTCAGAATGCGATGGGTATGCGAGAGACGACAACATCAGCTAGCACCTGGAATGTAGGTTCAATGGGTCATGGATGGTTGATGCGCAAGTGCTTTCTATACTAGAGAGTGCCGCTAACCACGGCGCCTTTGCGATTAAAGCCGCTTGGTGCCTCATGGCTCATTGCATCAATAGCCCGCCTAAGGCAGTTCCAAGTCTTCCGCAGCCGCTGAATATGCCGCACTTGCAGCCCACTTACAAGACCCCAGCCACACTACATAAACTTCCTTCTCGTCACAACGCGGACCCGTACACTAGGTATCACAAGGTCGTCTCCTTGACGGATATGTATGCATATGTGGATGTCCATACGACGGATCAATTTGTCGCTTGGGGATTGTAACTTGTGGCGCGCAAAATCACGGGACGACCAGGAGAAAGTTGAAGGTGCACATGAAGACGGAACAAGCCACGTGGAAACAGGGCGTACGAAGGTGCAGAGGCAATATACAATACATTCAGAGAGCCTTGGAGTCCGGAGCGATCTGTCTGTCTGGCTAGGAGGCTATCTGCTGATTATCAGCCCATTGATGAGGTGAGACCAGATGTGGTTCATCACCTGCAGCGAGATCTAAGCGGATCCGTGGAACCCGAACCAAGTTGGCAATCTGATCTGCCTTCGCAGGTAACTTATCCCGTTGACTGATCTGTAAAACCACCAAGAGGATATCGGATCGTCGCCTTGAAAAAAAAAATCCCTTCACTCTCTTTGAAGTATCATACAAGCAGTCCATCCATAGAATGTCCTGAAACGACCATACGGAGCACAAATATCCCTGATGCAGGTTGGGACCCTTGAAGGGCTCTCGATGACCTTGGGCCGTTGATCACAGTGTCTTTGATGATACAAACAACATTCGCACCATAAACAGAGGCGCAATGCGGCGTTTTCCGAAGCCACTCTTTGTCGCCAAACATGTTAGTCCTAAGGTTTGTCGTCCAGTGTCACGACTCACGACTCACGACTCACGGGCCTAATGCGTAGTCGCCTCGCATCGCACAATCCACGTAACCTTCTGAGGACGTCACACAGAGAGGGATGCACATTGTACAGCGTACCACTTCTTCACGTAACTTGTCCTCCCACCCCTTTTCCCCTCCATCGGATAGAGGCTCCGGACGCCTCCTCAGTCCTGCAGGCTCCAACCTTCAATGGGACGGTTCTCGTGTGAAGAATGGGAGCCACGCCCGGGTGAGGCTGTTGCTGGACATTGCAGTCCTTTTCTTTCCTCTCAATGGCAAATATAGGGCTTCAGGGGGGGGGGCGAGGCGAAGCAGTGTGGACACTTGCGCCAAGTTGGAAGTTTGCTGCACTGCTCGTTCGTAAAGAGTCCTCCAGAGTCCAAGTGCCGACCGATGATACACGACAACCAGGCCGTTTAAAGATGCGGGCGGCGAAACATGGTGCCAATTCAAAATCCAGTCACCGTAGTTAGTTCAATATTCTGAGCACATATTTATTAGCTCCGGAAACCAACGAAGATAGACGTGGCCTTACTCCGTGTGTGTTATTACCCGCCAGCCAAGTCGTACCGGGTATGTATGTACATAACGGTACAGTAGGTATGAGGGAGTCAGGTATGTACGGAGTATGTAGGTAGGTAGAGCGTCGAACGTGATAACCTCATTCGATAACCTGGCATGATGTACCTACAGTGCACGGATAGGTACCTACAGAACACAAATTCTGCGCATGAGGAAGAGGCATGTGAAAAGCCAAAAAACGATGTACATAGCAAGAAAGGCCGGTTCTTTTCTCCGCCCTCATTCCTTATTCTTTCACTTTCTTCCATACTTTCATACCACTCCGTATGTTTCAAAAAGGTGATTTAGTTACCAACATGACATTGTTATTCTTCCTTTCGCGCTCACCGAGGTGGCGCTCCAGCTGGCAGAAGTCACGCCTGCTTTTGTACACGTGGGAAGTTATCGGCTGTGGCCATCTTTTCTCGCAGAGTCGCCACAGACCAGACCAGACCAGACCAGATGGGTGGGCACCACAGACCCCCCACACAACCCAAAATGAGAATTGGTGTTCTTGTCATTCTTGTTTGAAGCTTGTCCAAGTTGCTTAATAAAGCAGAAGTATACAGAAGGGCAAAGAGAAGGGGCATCAGAGTACGTCCAATGTCCATACAATACCAATTGTTTAATGTGTCCCAGAACCTGGGACTCGGGAGGCATTGACTGTGTACAACTGCAACAGGTACCTCTGTTCCTTATCCTGGCAAAGTGTACGTATAATTCCCCGCGCACTTTCCCTTGCGCAAGGCCACGATGGCTTCAACGTAGCGATTAAAACACAGACGAACAACATACGTCACAATTTACAAATGCTCGAAGGAGCATACATACATATACGATAGGAGGCATAATTGGAGGGCAGAACTATGTAACAAGGTTTCCTGCCTTCCGTAATAACCCCTCTTCCATACCGCTCAGCATCGCTATGATAGGTATTAGCACCCCTGCTGCCTTGTGCTTCCTCCCACCCTCTTGCGCGCGATTAGGGAGTATGAGAATACGCCTCAAGGATTTGAGAATTTGCCTCAACGCCTTACCCGATTTGGACGTGGTACAAGCCTGTATGTCGAGGTACTTCTCCCGATACATGGGGAGCACGGGAAGTCGAAATCGCACACTGAACTTGTAAGAACGATAAGATGTTCCCCAATTAATGGAATTGGCTTATTCTAGTGCCGAAGATAATTGAGGTCAAATATGTGCAAGAATACACAAACGCGCCCGTGAAAGTTGCATACATTGTCCCGAAATTCACAAAGTAATCAGGGTCTTCTCATCGTCCTCCCAGGACACCCCCAACTCAGAGATAGATGCGCCGTTTTCCGTGATAAAACTGAGAAATATTTCCAAATATAATCAGTGATAAAAAAGATCTCTACGAACTTGGTATACCGGTCAAAGTCGTGATGAATTGCCTCGAGAAGCCAGGGTAGGTGTATGAGTGAAGTTATTACGTGCGATGGTCAAGAATGGGAGGAAGTGCCTTTGAAGTGAAGTACAGTTACAAATGATTTCGTTAGTAAAATACTTCCATGTCCAAATCGGGTAAGGCGTTGAGGCAAATTCTCAAATCCTTGAGGCGTATTCTCATACTCGCGATTAGGTACCTACACACCTAGAATAAGTTATGACATATGTACATGTGAATATGTACTCGTAGATTGTAATACTGTCGTTCACGTTGCTTTGAACATGAATTCCCAAAATCACACTAGAACGGACACCGCCCTAGTTCCACTATATATAGAGCAGTCGTGAATGTCAAAGGTTCGCTTGCGTCTTGTTGTCCGAAAGGGGAGCAGACCCCTTGATGCTGATTTTGACTTGCCCGTGAGCGCAGCCTGCTGGTCTTGGTGTCCGCTGTCTGAAGTCTGTGCCAGTCCGAGACGCTGCATGATGGCCCTACGGAGTACATACATATGTACATTGTACCTAAATCAATTCACGGCTAGGCGGCGTTGTCGTCTGCAGCTGCTGATTGGTCGAGAGTCGCGGCCATCACCAATTTGACACCCATACCAAAACCCCCCATCGAGTCCTGGACTCCTGGCACGGCACCACCACCACCACCCCACCTTTGGCTTCCTGCGTGCAATGCGCTAATCATGAAGTCGGTGGCCGCCTTTTTGATAGAGCTCGCGGCTTTACTCCGTAATCAATTGTTGTACATTTGTGTTATGACGGGCACAAATTGTCTCGACCCTCGACTTTGTTGATCCGTCTGGCCCAAGGGCAGGACATGGTCCGGCTCTGAGTCGGGATCGGGCTCCATAATAATATGTAAGTGTGTTCTGAAAGCCTGCGCCACGTCGCTGCCGACGTCCATCCAAACTTTGCCTTCTTTTCCACGTCTTCCTCTATCGCCGCCCTTCGGCACTCCCTTGGCTTGTCGGCTAACGTAGAGTCTAGACACAGGCTGGAGACGACGTAAAACCTACCTACTCCGTAGTCCGTACACTGCCATAATGTACAGTACTGTAAGTACTACTCTTGTACGTATGTATGCATGTATGTACGTATAGTATCGAGGTACATAGCTCCCACTGCGCGTGCCACCAGCCACGACCGCGACTTGGCCCCGCCAATATTCACCAGTGACGGTGTGACCACTGACCACTGACCACTGACCAAACAAGTCTGGCTGCCCCACTGCTTGCATCACCCGCTCCAGCCGCGTGAGGAGTGTCAGTCTCCCGGTGCAGCTGTCAATGGCCATTTGGCATTGGCAAGGCATTGGCAACTTGCAAATCAAGTATGTACCCTTACCTACTGTACGGTTCTGTAGACTGTACCTATGGTAGGCTATGGACCAGCCCTGAGGCGAAACCCCGTGCCCCGTCACCCGTGCAGCCGTCCAAGTCCGCCGCAAGCTGCAACCGACCAGACAAAGTCCCATTGCTCTGTAACCTGTAACCTGTTGCTCTATCGATCGCTGTTGCTCGCTGCCTGCAATCCGCCTGCAATTGCCTGCAAATCACCTGCATTTCACTTTACATGTTTTCGTCAACCAAGCCTCTACACTCTCCATCCTGGCGTCATGAACGAACCTGAACAGTGCATCATATGCTTGGAGCCTCTACCGCGTGCCTCGACCTCGACATCGCCTCTGCCCTCTCCCGCGTTGTCCTCGGCCGTGAACGCTGGTCACAATGAGGCCACCGCCGCCACTACCACCACCGACACCACGCATCTGACAGCGTCTGCAGCGGCTCCAGACTCAACCTCGGCCGTTCCTGCTGCTGCTGCCGCCCCCGAACCAAATCATCTCGACATTGTTGCATCTCTAGACGGATGCGAACATGTCATTCATGATGCGTGCATCCGCTCATGGGCTCAAAAGACAAATACTTGCCCCATTTGCAGGACACCCTTTCATTTTGTTCGCGTTTACAACGGTGTAGATGGTACGTGTAACACCACCCAACCCCTGATTCTTCATCATCTTGTTCCGTTTCGACTCCGGCACGGCAACCTGAATGAGGTAAATCAATTCAAGAAAAGCCCCTCGAAGAATTCACTCTGACTGACGAGTGCTTTCGTCGTTCCTCTAGGCACCGCAATCTCGACGTACGACGTAAAAGACCGGAAACAAGTAGCCGAATTCGATGTCCAGACCTGGTTGGGCGACAACCTCGCAGAAGAGGAAGAAGAACAAGGCAATCCCTGCCCTATATGCAATTCGGCTGAGCGAGAGGATATCTTGTTGCTGTGCGACAGCTGTGATGCTGCTTACCACACGCATTGCATTGGCTTGGATTATGTTCCCGAGGGCGACTGGTATTGCATGGAATGTGCGCACCTGTTCCAGCTCACAGATGACCGTCCTGGCCGTTCTGATCAAAATGATGCGGAGCCTGCCTCTCCAAGGCCTCAGGTCGCTCATCGTCCGACCCCTCGGGACGTACGAGGCTATCATGTGCGAACACGTCAACGTCTGAGGAGAGCCCGTAGGCAAGCTCGGAATGCCGAATGGCAGGGCGCCTGGGGACAGTTTTCCGGTCGATTCTACGAGATGAGTGATCTTGATCTCGATAACCATGATGACGAGGACGATGATCTCGAGCAATTTCGTCGCTTTCAGCAGCTCGATCGCAGGGAGTTGCAGCGGTGGCAGCAGCGTATGGACATTGCCAATCGGCTCGGTGCTCGAGATACGTTTGCCAGCACCATTCCCCCGCAGATCAGCGAACGCCTGCGGCCGCCACAATCACCTATCCAGGAAACTCGTGATGAACGTCGTGCGTGGGGTGCTTTCGACCGTGCGCGAGACGCAGAGTCGAGCGCCGCAGCAGCTCGAAAACGCAAGAGCCGATCGACCACTGCATCACCGGCAGAACCGCTGCAAGAGCCGGAGAGAAAATTGAAGCGTCCGCGTACCAGAAGGCTGCCTACGCAGGCCGAGGCCTCGGCATCCGCTCCAGCCCCTACTTCGGGTCCGTCGGCTTTCTCGGGTCCGTCAAGCTCAAGCGTGCGTCCAACAAGTAACGCGACATCCTCGCTGAGGCATGGCATCACTCGCTTGGAGACCAGCACTCCCTTGGTGTCGTCGCTACTGAAAGAACTCGAACCATTGGAGCCGAACCCCTTTTCGGAGGACGAAACGCCAGCGATGACACCAACCTGGCGGATTCCGCCCGAAGCTTCGTCACCGGCACTTTCCCCTTCGCCTTCGTATCAGGGCACGCCCAGAGCTCTGTCTTTAACTCCGCCCCCTCTTCACAGTCTCGGTAATCGACCTACATCACCGACGCTGTCACTCAGTACTCACATTGAACCTCGATACCCCCCTGCCAACTACTCCCCCACTCGGCCGAACAGCGATCACGCCGAAGTTGAACCTCGCGTAGTTCACGTTGAGTCTCGTCCCCTTGAATTGCGTCAGCTTCGGCCTCGGTCTCGACGGTGCTCCCCTCAGTCGCCATCCGCAACAGAGACCACGACGCCAGCACGATTGACAATGACGCAGGATGACAAGAAGAGCATCAACGAGATTGTCAAAACTGCTCTGCAGCCCCATTGGCGGGCCCGGAAGTTGACCACCGACCAATATGCGACCATCAATCGAGACATTTCGCGAAAACTTTATGATGAAGTGAAGGACGCCGCCTCGCTCGACGGAGAAGCCCGGCGAACGTGGGAGGCCAGAGCCACACAAGAGGTCGCTCAGGCTCTCGCTGCGCTCCCAACATAATCACAGACACACAGACATGCACAAGGCGAGGATTTTGCTTTGGTTCTTCGGCGTTTTCGTCTTCTTCTTCTGCTTCATAGGCCAAGCGAACAACCCGTCGCGGTGATGAGATATACCCAGCATCTTGTTTTGGTGTTTTCTAGGTTTGAACTTGTTCCATGGGGGGAGGGAGTTTGATCATTTGTTCCGCTTTGGACATGAGAGTTCGCTGGCGTAAGATTTAAACATCTATGCGAGAAAGTTTTGTGATGGTATCTTATCATAGTATCGGGAAAGAAGTACATGCTTGTGTTTGCAGCCGAGATGAGGGATGAGGGATGAGAGATGAGAGATGAGAGATGAGAGACGACTTTGTATTTTATAGCGTGGGAACGATGCTTTGACACTTTGTGGCGTTGGTGCCGAAGCCATCAGGGCGTTTTTGGCGATTTTACGATGATTTGCCATGAGACAACAATAGCGTTTCAGTACCTAAACATATATTTAGCCATGGAGCTTGACTGATTTTCATCACGCAAGAATGTGGACAACGCGCGAGCACCGATTTGATTCGAAGAATCACGAGTCCAAGCACTCATTTGCTGCATTTGTCCGTCGAGCGAATCCAGCAAACTTTGCTGCTAGAATCACGACTTCGGGTTCCCACTGCGAAGAAGATACGAGGGGCTCGATGCTTCAAATCGCAGGCCTATAGTACAGGTAAACGTCGACGATGTTGGCCAAACGAAGACGTGGCGAGTTGCGACACGGCAATCCAACACCGGGACCAATCTCGACGTAATTTGTCAGCAGTATCTATCTAACAGAGCCCGGTATGTCTTTATTCAAAAGAAACAGGCACCGCTAGCGAAAAGACTGCTCTGGAGTTCACTCTCGGCACTCGTAAATGATCAGGACGTTCTGGAGGTGGAAACGGGTCTTGACGATAAGGTAAATGGTGCCTTGGAGAGGAAAGGAAGAAAAAAAGACTTGGAAAAGTGGGAGCTCAGCTGCTTTTTGTGTAGGGGACCGGCTTGAATGTGGTGCCTCAGGCTTGAACAATTCTTGAGAAACCATTTTCCAGAACGGCGGCCACGATTACCTAAGCCAAGTTGCTTCGCCGGTATGTACATAGGTATGTATGTACCTCGTACCTGCAGGACAACGTGAAGTGGAGAACCTTTGGACCAGCCAGGGTTGTAGAAAAGTTGAAAGAACGCGAAAGTGGTCATTTTCGTCCGTCTCGCAGCTCGCTCTGAGAGAGAAGAGAATCGCATCTCTCCAAGAGGTCAGGGCCACATACTTTCGCCGCCGTCTCCAATCACAACAATGGCCGCCTCAAGCAGAGGGCGGCGCGCTTTGCAATCGATCCTACGAGGTAAGGAATTGGTCAAATCCGTCTGCATGTTCACCGAACCACTTCTGGGCCGCAAAGCAGGCTGGAGAACCTCGGACTACAGAAGATGATATCCAGGCAAGAAGGGGGGGGGGGGGGGGGG
>SRQL01000355.1:0-28536 GCA_018360575.1 Claviceps sp. LM454 group G7
CACGAGCAGAGTCTTCCTGCCTTGGTGGGTGCTGCAGCCAATCAGCGTGTAAGGCTGCACACCCAGCCACGTGACATGAGGAGCGATTCCAACAGCACCTTTTTGCGATATTGCTGCCGTGATTTGATGTCAGATGTTGAGGTGAATATAAAGATATTTAGAGTCGGCGTCTCGGAAATGGCCAATGCACGGCTGGAACTCCGGATTGGGCGTATCGCGTTGCACTATTCCCGAGCACCTGATTGGCCGAGTGCGGGGCAATGAACTGACCAGTCACCAGTGACCACTGACAACTTACAAGTTGCTTTGCACGTATTCACGATTTCATCCCGCAACAAATGCAAACCACTCAGACGAAATTCTCGTACTCCGTAAGGACTCTGAAATCATACCTGCCTCGGGAAGCTGCTTTTCTTAACTGACGGTGTTTGCCCAAAGTGTTGGGTATATCACCGGATCTCGGGCATACCTTTACCTAGGTACGTTGGTGACCCATCCCGACTCCCGAATTGCCAGATTTGGAAACAGATATGTATCCACCAGACGAAAAAGCATGACCGCGCCGCCGCACTCCTGACGAATCGTGACGATAGGAATAAAATGACTTTTGAGCCTCATTCTGAAAACTGGTCCAATCATCACTTGACTGAAGACAGCCTGAAGCAAACATGGTGCGTATGGCCTCAGATCTCCTCGGGTAGCTTATGCAGCTTAGCCCTGACGAAATAATGTAGGTCCACGCCGATGCGTCCAACTTCGACGACGACGTCACCAAGGTGGAAGCGTATGAGCAGGTGCTGATGCAAGCCGCGGGACTTTGCACAGAGCAGCGCAACTGGGTACGTTGAATACAAATTTTTTGCAAAACAGGCCTGAATGATGTTATTGACCGAAACGTAGGTCTGGTGAGCACGTCTTCCTACGTCCGCGAGGCCAGGTCCTCGCGTAAAGACGCACTATTCTGAATCATTATTCTTGCTTTTTTCAGTAACTTGGCCAACGCCGCCTCTTTGCTCTGGTACGCATACAAATCATTGCCGTCTCCCAGCAAAGACGTCAATTGGGCAGGTAAGACCTTTCTTACCCCTCGAGATATTCTAACGCCATGGACATGTCGTCCAAGTTGTCTAATGGTAGCAATGTCGACACAGGTTTCTACGTCCTTGACCCATCATCTACAAAACCCCAGCTCATCCTGGGTCCATTCCAAGGCAAAGTTGCTTGTCAAACGATAGCCTTTGGACGAGGCGTCTGCGGAGCTGCTGCAGCGTCGCAACAAACTCAGCTGGTTGCGGACGTGGACAAGTTCCCAGGCCACATTGCGTGTGACAGCGACAGCAAAAGCGAGATCGTGGTGCCGATTCTGGCAGACAAGGATGGCGAGAGGAAGGTGGTGGCCATCATTGACGTAGACTGCACCGTCAAGAATGGATTCGATGAGCTGGACAAGGAGTATCTGGAGAAATTGGCGTCACTACTGGGAGAGAACTGTGATTGGTAGCGGGCTTGCAAAATATCATGCATAAAGATGGTTGAACCTGGTCAAATTGCGTTGACTTTCGGCCACCTAGAACAACGGGCGAAACGTTTATTGCAAAATTGTTTCCAGAGCTTCCGCTGAATCCGCCGCCCTCTCGGCCTTTCGCCATGCCAACCCCGGGTCGACGCTGAAATCCCTCTCTTGCTCAACGATCCGTCGCCTCATCGACGATGTGCCCCGGCCTCCAATCCAACAAAGAATCCACCACGATCCATCACGATCGAACATGTAATCATGAACCGACGATTCCTTTGGCCTGTTACATCATTGTCCAATGCCTAGTGGTGACGACAGCGCTGGAAAATAAAAGAAATTCTCCGTACTGGAGATTCGGTTGGCCAGGGGAAGCTTGCGAGGCTAAAGCTGCCCTGCAGGCTAGGAGGTACATAGGTACATAGGTAGGTATGTAGGTAGGTACATCGTCATCTGGTGGACCTGCGTTAGTGGTGGAGTCTGGAGAAGATGAGCACATGGAAGGAACAAAGGAAAGCTTCCATTTGAACCATCGACACCGAGTCGCGCAACGGCAACTTGCAAGTTGTGAAGGAACAAAATCTATAGCTTGGGCCTAGACTGGGCAACGTTCGGCGTGTTAGGCTCTCCGGCCCCAGCCATATCCGGCAGCAAAATGCATAAAGAATGATGCTGCAATGTCGTGTTCCGCCATGAACGAGGCTTGCGAGATGGGCAGCCGGAGCCGATGAGCCACTCATGAGGCCGCATCTGCCTCACCAGCCACCTCATTTTGTTGCGCCTGGCCGCGCCTTACAGGGGTTCGACGATCCACTGATCCAGTGATCCACCGGCGCACCGACAGCGCCGCATTCGTCGTCTCCCAGCCACCGCACCAGCTGTCCATTGCCCTGGCACTCCCCTGGGCACTCCCCTGACACTCCTGACACTGCCCTGAGTCCCTGACCCCGGACCCTTGGCGCCATCGAGCCCCATCATTGTCAACGAGCGCGGCTTCACACGCAGCTTCATACAACAGCTTCCCGCGGCTGCAGCCCCACGACGAATCGCAACTCCGGCCGTGACAAAACAGGCTGTCGCCCGCCTCGTCTACTTACGTCCATCGTTTCCTCGTTCCATTGTACCTATTCTCTGTCGGGCTCATTGTCTTCGCCGCTTTCGATACGACACACCTTGGGCCTATTGTTGGACTATTGGTCTCATTTCTTATGATCTGAAACAACGTCCGCGAGTGTCGTCACTTCTGCGCTTGCTGTTTCGCCTCACCCCGTCCACGGTCTATGTGCCTTGGCCTCTGTGCGCCGAATCAAGTAAACATCGAAAACGAGGTTGCTATTGTCATTGCGCACTCGGTCGGTCGAAATTCATAGTTCGCGAAACGCTTGACACCGGACGTGACACGCGAATCGCAATTCTCGCGCGCTGAGTGCTTTTCAAGCTTCCCGCACAATCATGGCAGCCAAGGCAAAACCGTTTGCCCTTAAGGGTGGGCATACCGCGGGGATCTTTGCCGATATGACAGTGGATGGGCCGGTGATTGGCACTTTGGTTGCTGTAGTCGACAGGGCCAAGAACCTGCCCAACAGGAAGACTATCGGTAAACAGGATCCCTACTGTGCTGCAAGGTTGGGCAAAGAGGCCAAGAAGACGACGACGGATATTCGAGGCGGCCAAACGCCGAAATGGTGAGTGAAGTTCTTGGGCATCTCCGTATGATAAGCTGGCACAGAAATATGTACAACGTAGGAGCGAGATACTGACCAGACACAGGGACCAAGAGCTTCGATTTACGGTGCACGACTCTCCAGACTACTACCAACTAAAGATGTCTGTCTTCACCGACGATAAAAAGACCGACTTGATTGGGGAGGCTTGGGTCGACCTGAAAGGCATCATCGTTCCTGGCGGTGGTCAAAACGACATGTGGCAGGGCCTGACATGTCGGGGAAAATACGCGGGCGAGATCAGGATGGAAATCACATTCTATGACAGCAGACCACGACCTGAGAGACCGGTAGCCAAGCAGAGGCACCAAGCCGTCATGGAGCAGGTCTCTAGCGGTTCGCTGAACCAAAGGACACCCGTCAAGCGGCGCCCTCTGCCCTCGGATCCTTTGAGCGCCGAGTCGTCCACTCCGTCGCAAGAGCAGATTCACACTCCTCGGTCCCAGACGAAATCCGCATCGCATTCTCATTCTCACCCAGCAAACATTCCTACACATTCGCCTCTTCAGTCTCTCGAGTACAACAAGACGCCTCCCCAGGGCGCTAGGCCGCTGACGGAACGAGATCCTTATACACCATCGCCCCATTCCGCTCATCGTCATGGGCATCGCTCTGTCAGAGAATCATACGGTACACCATCCCGGTATCATGACGAGCGAGGGCATAGCGAGAGGGCCCATGCGTCCCCCTATGACCAACGAGATCCACGTGGCTCACACGAGTCCCTCCATGAAGCGCATGAGTTTCCCAACGAAAGATTCCTGCCATCTCCTCTGGAGAACGATACACCTCCTCCACCTCCGGCCCACCGTTCCAGACAAAATAGTGCAGGGCCAGATGCCGGCCACCATTATGACATTTCTCCACAAAAGTCACCAATGCCGATGCGACAAGATGTGTTGAAGAGTGAGGCTCACAGACACTCCATGTCCTCGTACCCTGGCCAGCCAGTTTTCAAGGCATATGACACGTCCCCATCGGCTCCAATGCAAATTGCTCCCCGACACGGGACGTCATATGAATCGCCGTCATCACAACAACATCTCTCTCGAAGTGCTGGCTACAGCCCCGCTTACAACTCTCACCACAGGTCTATGCAGCCCACGGTTGAAGATGTTCCAGATTCACCGAGTGTAGGTTACAGACAGAATAGCTCGCGCTCGGCAGTGTCCCAGGAGGAGCTTAACTATCATGCCAGGCCAAGCACCTCTTCGGAAGTCGTGAGCCGCTCTGCAGGATCCGGTAGTCACTACCACGGGCAATCTCCGCACTATGGTTCTCGTCAGCACTCCGGCAACATCGCTCACCAGTCGTCGGTTTCATCGTCGTCGCAGGCTTCGTATAACTCGCATTCGAGCCAACACGGGCAGCCGCACCGGGGCAGTGAAGTCGAGCTGTCTCATCCTCAGCGAAGATCGAGCTACGCACCGCCGCCAGTTCCTCTATCGTTATCCCCAGGTGTCGATCTGGCTCTCTCTCGCGAGTTTTCAGACCCCTACCACAATGAACGGCGCGACGATGACCGATATAGTACTTCTCAACATGCAACTCCCACGCGTGGACGACAACGGACCGAGGTGCCCCCTTCTTATGCCGGCTCGCCGCACGCCCACGCGCCACAGTCTTACGACGGGCGATCCGTCGTCACACATTCCAATCGACCAGCTCCGCAAAACAACAGGCCAAGGAACTCACCAAGTCCGAATCCCAATCCTCAGCATAGAATTCACAGAAAATCCGTGAGCCCAGCTCCGCTATCCGCTGAGAACAGGCGACACTCTGATCTGCCCTTTGGCCCGGACTCCTACAACGAATTCAACCCGAGCGTAACCGCCCCCGGAGCCATGACCGGTAACTCAGGATCCATGGACTCCAAAAAAATCATAGGGCACGACGGCCGCGAAATCGATCCATCTGACTATCTACCCATGGAGACCTGGGCACCCGAGCCCGAACCCCGCGGAAAATCCAACCAGACATCCCCAGAGCCCCGCGTCATTGCCAGGCCCTCAACTTCAGGTGGACAGCCCATGCCCATGTCCCCAAGCGGTCGACGACCTCTCCGAACCGTCGCCCGTCCAGAATCGATGCCCCCACAGCTCCAGCAACGGCCTTCTTCGGCGCTGCCCCCTCCGGCTAATGGCCGGAATCGCCTCCAGAAGAGGTCCGGAGGAGCTGCCGCAAGTCCACTGGCTCCGATTTCGCAGGGAAATTACCAGGAGAGGGGGCAGCAGCAGCAGCTGCTGCAGCATACACCTACGAGGAGTCCTCGCGGGGCTGGAGGAGGAGAATCCTTTGAATATGCGTATTCAAGTGAGAATTATTCTCCGCAGTATGGTGGAGGATCTGTGCCGCCTGTGCCGGGGAAGATGCCGCTGGCGATTATGAGTGGTGCGAATGGTGGGGGCGGGGGTGGAGGTATGGAGATGGCGTTGGTGGAGGAGATGCGGAGGATTGATATTGGGGATGGGAGGTCGAGGAGGAGAGGGGGATACTGAGGGGGTTATGATGTGATGTTTGATATGAGGAAGGAAGAGTATGTGTTATGTGCAGGTAGGTAAAGTATTGCATCTTAGGGTGGTGGACTTGGCGTTTTGTGCTTGAGAGAGAGGGAGAGAGGAAGATGACTTTGGGCATGTAGACGGGCAATGCATTGTAGGAGGGTTGATTTGGTAGTGTTGACGGGATTGGAGGATTGCATACTGGCTGAATACCCTGTTTTTCATCTTTGGACCTAGGTGCAGGAGATATATATGTAGTGAAGAAAGCTTGAGATCGTAACTTGGTTTTTCTTTGGTTGAATTTTTGGCAACGATCGTGTGTGACGCATCATGATTTCAGCGACCGAGGTGACCGTGCTAAACCCATGCAGTGGCATTTCAAAGGAAGGAAGAACATCAACTCAAACAAGACGAGACGACTTGTCCTTGCATATCTCTATCCTCACGACTTACGACTTACAAGTTAAAAGTACATATGTACATAGGTAGTATGCATTAGGTACTGCCGGACATCACGTGACGGCGCCTCAAGTGCCACTTGTGCGGCTGCGGCATGGGTCGCTTCGACCCGTCTCCTTGACCGCATTGGCATCTCGGATTTGGCAGAAAAAAAATATTCCACAGTAAGTTGAGCGTGGTCTGCGTAACGACATTGAAGCCAAAGCGCCCATCTAATTAATCGCAGACTAAACACCGCATCGCCATCGCCATCGCCATCCCATCCCGATCGAGCCGCTCGCGCAACTGCATAAATCATGGCTACGGCTCCGGTGGGACCTCTCCCACAAGTCAAATTGCCCTCTGGCCCGTCGCCAGTCACGGCCGAACAGCGATACTGGAAGACGTTCAAAAACCAGCTGCTCATCCCATCCCCTACAAGCTACCCCGTGACGAATATTTCCTACAACAGTGAATCATTCGTCGTCACGACAGGCACACGGGTGCAAATCTACTCCAACCGCACGCGAAAACTGATCAAGACCATCACGCGCTTCGGCGACGTCGCGAGGAGCGGAGACATTCGCCGAGATGGCAAAGTTCTCGTGGCGGGCGATGACACAGGCCGCATGCAGGTCTTTGACGTTAAATCCAGAGCCATTCTCAAGACCTGGACAGAGCACAAACAGCCCGTGTGGACAACCAAATTCTCACCCACAGAGTTGACGACCCTGCTGAGCGCGAGTGATGATCGGACAGTCCGGCTATGGGATTTGCCCAGCAATGAGGCGACGACAACCTTTGTCGGACACAGCGATTACGTGCGGTGCGCAAACTTCATGCCCGGCACCATGTCCAACATGGTTGTCTCCGGAAGCTACGATTCCACAGTCAAGCTCTGGGATCCTAGAACAGGAAACCACTCCGCCGTCATGACATTCAAGCACGCCGCCCCCATTGAAGACGTCCTCTCCCTCCCTTCAGGCACAACCCTCCTCGCCGCGGCAGACAACTCCGTCAGTGTACTAGACCTAGTCGCCGCGCGACCCCTCCACATGATTACGAACCACCAAAAGACGGTCACGTCCCTAAGCCTCGCCTCCAACGGGCAGCGTCTCGTAACAGGCGGTCTGGAAGGCCACGTCAAAGTTTTCGAAACAACCGGCTGGAACGTCGTCAATAGCGTCAAATACCAATCCCCCATTCTCTCCCTCCAAGTCATACCCTCCTCTTCTGGCTCAGGAGCCGAATCCAGCAGCGACCGCCACTTAGCCGTCGGCATGCAATCCGGCGTCCTCAGCATAAAGACCCGCCTCACCGGCCCAGAAGCCACCCGCGAACGAGAACGCGAAAAAGAAATGTCCGCCCTTCTCTCCGGAACAATCAGCACCCACGATGCCAAGAAATCAAAACGAAAGCGCCGCATCGAAGCCGCGTCCCGTCTAGACCTCGTCGGCGAAGGCGCCGACGTAGTCATCGCCAACGAGGGCCGCGTGTCCAAGAAGAAAGAACGGCCCTGGCAGAAAGATCTCCGCCATGCGCGGTATCGTAGCGCGCTGGACCAGGTCTTGGATCGGTCTTCGGCGGAGTATGCGCCTATTAATGTTCTTACGCTGTTGCTTGCGCTGCGTCACCGGAGTGCTATGCGGGATGCGCTGGAGCATAGAGATGAGGTCAGTGTTGAGCCGGTGCTGAAGTGGGTGTGTGGGCATATTTGCGATCCGCGCTACGTGAGTGTCTGTGTGGAGGTTGGGTTGCATTTGCTGGATTTGTATGCCGAGTATACGGGAGGGTCGGCCGAGTTGCATGATGGGTTTAGGACACTGCATAGGAGGGTCAAGAGTGAGGTTGAGAATGCGCAGGTTGCGTGTCAGACGGGGGCGATGTTGGAGAGTTTGGCGGTGGGGGCTATGTAAGGGGCTGAGTGAGGGCATATAGGATAGAGGGGGTGCAAAGGGCCGGCCTCGTGTCGATGTACTTTTTTTTCTTGGTCTTGCTTTCGGATTTGGGGGAGTTTTTTTTATCATGCGCAGGGTTTTAATCGCATTGCAGAGGCGTTTTGGGGGGCGTGGAAACAGAAAAGGGGTTATGCGGGATTCATGTATATTCACAACACAATGGAGGCATCTACTTGGTAGATTTCATATATCCCTTGTTCAATGGAAGGCCCGCTTCGCTCACGCGCGATACGATGCACTTGCCGAGTTTCAGCAATGCAAGGATTTTCAGTTGCTGTTCCATACGGAGCACATGGGAGCTTTGTATCTGGGTTTTCCTCTAAAACTCCCACTTGTCTCTAAACAGCATCCGGTGGAACGCATCAGACACGCGAGGACGTGTCCGTGTCGTCGAGCTTCACTCGTATTAGACTTCGCCACACGTCTTTTGCGATTGTCAAGTGTCATCAGCGTCTTTGGCTCGCCAACCAGGCTCGTCGTCGCCCAGCACTCGGAAGATACCTGCGCGAAGCTGGATTTGAGCATGTCCATTGCCAAATTAGGTACTCCGTATGAAGGTGCCTATTGGGCCATGGGCCAAGGGCAAAATCATGAGGATTGTTGGGTTTTTACCAAAAGTTGGCGCTCCTGGAGGGTCTGCAGACTGCCTCTATTAGCAGGCCGTCCATTTCAAGCATTGGACATGTCGGACGCAGAGATTGAGGTGACCATCGCCAGAGCCGGGAAGGCCCTAGACGATCCGAATGTTCATCGTTACTACAACTACTACTTCTGGCGCGCGCAGAAGCCGAGATTGCACACAGACGCGCAAAATGCTTAACCTTGGTCATCCTGAACCTGTATATCAATGGTAAGACCCAAAATTGGCTCTAAACTGGGGGCAACCTCTGTAAGATGGCCTGCGGCGTCTGATGAAGGACTGCTTCAAAGACGAACAAGGGCAGTTTTTGCACGATGCCTAGTTCGCGATGACCGGTTGCGGTGGCGACTACCAGAGATGCCTATCTTAGCATCTACATGTACATCGTTGATCTGGAGACTGGCGTAAGACAACGACAGAGCGATTCAGAGCTGCTTCATCTCCCTCTTGAATTTCCACCACATTTCCGTATCACTATCTCCTGGTTCGTTACTGAGCACTGAGCAGTAAGATCAAAAGAAGCTTCGGCATCCGTCTCAGACTTTTGCCGTCGACTCGATGGTCGGACCATATGGTGATGCAGACATTCTATCTTGCATGAGAGCACAAAGTAGTCTAACGGCTTTGAACTTATATATGTACCTATTGTATATGCAAGTTACAAAGCCTCAGAGGTCGAACTGGTATCTGGTCCCTTTCCATCTCAGGGTCGCTCCCAGAATCCCCAGTCTCCACGCGCACTGAGGTTCTCCCCGCTCGAGAGTCGAATGAACGAATAAAAATAAGAGCAAAAGAGAAAAGAACACTTTGACACGGGTGGCCTGGTCGACAGTCTGAGGAGCAGAGTCGACTCTTCTAATCACAAGTGAAGGAACTCGCCAGCAGCTCAGTCCCGCACTAGGGTACCTCTATCTGGAGAAGTGTTGCCAAACATTCCCGGCGTCCGTGATAGCGTGCTGCAGATCCTGAACTCGATGTTGGGTGTCTCGTGACTGTCCTGACTTCGGTTGTTTGCCCTCCCATCAAACCAAAAGCTTCAAGGAAGGCACACCTTTTTTCAAGGTCCCCAAGTTCATTCACGTCGCACCTCACGCTTGAACGCCGTTCGAGATGCATTTCGACATCAAAAGCCGACCTAGCAAACGATTTTTGGGCCTGCTGTCATTTTTTCCGATGATTTCTTCAGGAGTCAGACGTCGTACGGGCTAATCCTGAGGGTGGCCGGGGACGGATTCCGTATACTTCATCCGTCGGAGTAGCTGCAGCCGCTCGACAAGGTACGAAAGGCTCAAAAGGCTTCCTCATAGGAATCCAGGCCGAATTCGGTGTCGAAAGGCGTCGTGATGGCCTCAAAGCGCAAGGTGCATCTTGATGAAATGGTGATGTTGAACATGTTGAATAGGTACATACCTAATAAGGTAGACAAGTTAAGTGTGCCGTTGCTCGGCGGCGTCGGTAGGGGGACGGGAATTGTGGAGCTTGAACTGTAGGTACCTTAGGTACCTCCTTAGGTACACCTATATTCGGAAATCTGTACTGTCCGAATAGTAATTCGTTTCGGTGGCGATAACTGTGATCATGGAGGGTACTTTTTCGAGTGTCATGCCATGATTGTACGGTGTGCAAAAAGACAATCGATGGCACGTACCTAATGTACCGGTAATACCAACTTACCAAGTGCAGCGTGGAGTCTAGTTTCCGGTGTTGTTAGAGAAAACCCCATCCTCGGATATGTAGCTTCCACCAACAAGCTCCATCAAACCTCGGCTTCGAAGTTCGCACTCCTTCCCTCGACGACAAACCCATCATCCGCCAATCATCACAAAACCAAAATGTCGCGTCGACCAGCAAAAGGCGACTACATCGAGACGGTAAGCCCCTCCCTCCCCTACCCCCTTCATCAGCTCCTTTTCGTCCAACCTCTCCCACACAATTGCTCAAACAACCCCCAGGACACGGGCAACAAAGTCGCCCGCAAAGCCATCCTCGTCGGCACCCAAAACATCATGCTCGGTGGCAAGACCGTCATCCAGCCCGAAGTCATGATCAGGGGAGACCTCGTCCGCACCGCGCCCCCTCCTTCCTCATCGACCTCTCCCTCTACGACCGCCCTCCCTTCGTCCACGGCCGTCGCCATCGGCCGGTACTGCTTCCTATCGCGAGGCGTGCTGCTTCGGCCTCCTGGCCGTCTATACAAGGGCTCCTACACGTACATGCCGCTACGGCTGGGCGACCACGTCTTCGTGGGACAGAACTCGGTGGTGCAGGCCGCGACGATCGGGAACCACGTGCGTATAGGGCAGGATTGCACGGTGAATGAGTTTGCGATTGTGAAGGACTACGTGCGGATACTGGACGGGGCGGTGGTGCCGTCGTTTATGGTGATTCCGAGCTTTTCAGTCGTGGCGGGGAGGCCGGCGCGGGTGGTGGGCGAGGTGGCGGAGGGGGAGGTGGAGGACTTTGAGTTGAGGGAGGCGTACAAGAGTGTTGGGAATAGTCCTGCTGTTGTCATGGCGGGAGGGAGGGTATAAGATGAGATGGTGGGATGAAAGGAGGCTTCCTCACGTTGTTGTCTTTGCTTTTTCGCCTTCCATCTCCGCGGTCTCTTTCTTACTGCTGGCGTGCTATGCGAAAGTATATGAAGACTGGAGGATGGAGGGCAAGTCGATGGAGCCACTCACATCGACTATCCTCGAGATGTGAAGACGGGGATGAGGGCGGTGGAAGGTGGAAGGATAGAGAGCGCTGCCTGATATAGGAATGGCTGGCAACTTGTGTGTTTATTTGATACCCCAGAACATGAGCAGAAATTTTACGAATTTGCAAGCGCGTTTGCTTAGTTGTATTTTGAGTAATGGTAACCCGGGACGTGCCATGCTGTGTTGCCAAGTCCTACATCACATCATGGCGCATCGCGAACAGACACCATCTCTCGACACCCTTCCGCTAGAACCGCCCATGTTCACGACGACTCACTCGAGGAATAGGCCTCCGCAATCCTCTTGCCCACCATCTCGCCACTCCAGTACGCCCCCGTCGCCGTCCCAAGAGCCACAAACGGCGCAGTATGCTCGCCCGCAAACCAGACCCGCTGTCCCGGCAAGCCTTCCCTCATGATCTCAACATCTCGGTCGCCATGTTCCAAACCAACCTGAAAATTGCAGTAGCTACCGCACCCGGCGAGCTTATCCCTGGACCACTCCGTTGCAACAAACTCGACGGGCTGGCAGTCCGGCGAGTCGGCGCGGTAATTAGGTAGTCGGGAATAGTACGGATGAAAGAACGAACGGAGAAAGTGTGTGCGAGCTTCTGGAGTCGTCAAGCGGGCCAGTGTAGAGGCCATCTGTTGTGATTGCTCGCCAAATGTGTAGAAAAGCAGTGTCGGGTGGGCGTGTGTACCCTCTAGACTCGCGAGTTCGACGGCGTCCTGATGCCACTGATGCGGGTTTGTGTCCGGGGAGTACGTGGGAGAAAGCCATTGAATGAAGCCGTTCACTTTCTGGCCCTCGGGGACTTGGAGCCAGAACGCGCGAGGGAAGCTGATGTATACCTGGAATACTAGGTTAGCACTTGATGCAGAAAGCGACCTTGAAAAAGAAGAAGAGGAGGAAGCGAAGGTGAAGGCGGGTATGATCCACCAAAAATGAACATGCCGCCCGGACTCTGCGGTGGTACCGGACGAAGGACTCCCTCAGACGAACGCCCCAACAGAGTCGTTGACAGCATTGACTGCCATTTGGAGGCGTTGGTTCGCCGTGATGAGAAGCAGTTGAAAGTCCTTCGTCCGGTACCACCAACTCTGCGGAAATGAATTCATGTTGCCTTACCTTTTCTAGGCATCCGTAACCGATGGAGTTGATGGCCTGCGTCAGTGGCCGGGGGAGAGCAGGTAGAAAGGCAGACGGGTTTCGCTTTAGCCAGCCAAGAGGTGTTGTGACGACGACCTCGTCGCATGTGAGTATCTCCCCACTAACGAGCTGTACCACCACTTTGCTGCTAGTACCTGATGGATATTGTATCTGCTCAACTTCACAACAGAGCCGGATGTCAGCTCTTGCGAGGGCCGGAGCAGCAACATGGTCGAGTATTTTCTGATAAGTGCCTCCACAGAATAGATTTTCTGACGAGGTCATTAGCTGCTAGGTTCAGAAGAAGTTCCTGTTTCTTTTCCACTTCTTTGGGAGGTACTCATACCTCCTTCAATACATTCCTCCATCCAAAAGTACTTCAGACTTTGGCGAGAAACAGGGCTGCCAATGAAGGCTCCCCACATCTCCGCCATGCTGGAGACAATCTCCCGCTTCCTCATATGATCCGACTCCGTGCTTGGAATCATTTCCAGGAGTCTTTCGCGGAAGAAATCCAGCAAACTCTTGTCCTTGTCCGTCTCGGCCCCCAACCTATTCGAATGATCAAAGGCTTGCTGCACAATATCCCACATTATGGTGCTGTACCTGTCGCCCTCGTCAGGAGACAACATATGGCCAGCCGAGGTATGAACCCAGGAATGACTGTCCAAGGTTCCAACAGATGTTTCTGTCCGCTTGGCCAGTTCAAGAATCGGGTTGTTGTCGGTGCCATGTATCCAGTTGGGCCCTAGATCAACCATGTGACCATTCTTTAGACGTTGCTGATGAACTCGACCGCCAACACGATCTCTGGCTTCCAATACGGTCACCCGAAAGCCGTTCTGAAGAAGGACGTCTGCACAGCGAAGGCCAGACAGGCCCGCACCTACGATGACAACATGGGAATTGGAAGCCGAAGAACGCTGTTGAGCGTAGACCTTGTAAGTGACTGCGCCAGTTGTAAATACGATAGGCTAAACCCGTGGCTCCCCTAGGTATCTACGAGGCCTTTGCCAATGGTACTACTAGCGGCATACCTTGACAGAATCGGAGCTCGTCGGCACCATCGCTGCAACGTCTACTGGATTAGTGGAATGACTGCAGTACGAGGTCAGTCTATGGTCCTGAATCCTGATAGACTCGAGCCGCACCGGGACGAGCCGTTGCGACAAGTGGAGGTCCCATCCATCATCGATGAGACGGAGAGAGACGTGGTATGCGGGAGAATGGGCTGATAGATGAATGAGTCGATGCCGTGGGCACAGGTTGCCCTCGCCTGCAGCTAGTCGTTTGCATGGCTGCTTGGGGACATGCGCTGTGAAGAAGACATGCCTTTTCTTCTAGATGCGAACATGCCTGTCATAAGGTGTGCTTGTACCTACATGTACCGATAAGACAAGCCTAAGCGCTCTTTTGAGAACGAAGAGAGCCGTGAAAGCCGTGGGAGCCGCATGAAGTTATGTGCAATATGGAGTGTTGTGAACTTGTGAACTTGTGAAGCTCATCAGCCGCTTGGGGTGGGACCCGTCACGTCACTGGTCAGGAGGTTGCCTTGGCTGCTCCACTGCCGATATTCAACCAATGAACTGGCAGATCTCAATGGCAGCTGCGTGGTTCCTGCACGGCTGAGCGTCGCGAGTGACATGTCTTCGCCTTCTCCGCACCGCAGACGCCACCGGTGACCGCCTTGCACGGTTGCACCAGACGGGTTACCTACCTAAAGTTACCTATGTCACCATTGTTTGAACCCGACAGACATCACTTTCATCGTGTGCCCGTCGCTGTTTGGCCCATACATCTCCATCTGTCTTCTGCCACGGACATATACTGGATCACTCTCATCGGCATTCTATCGGCATTCCCATCGACACCAGCATGCACACCGACGCCGGCTAGGACAGCCCGTCTCTTGTCGCTTCCGACATCCAGGCAATCGTCTTAAACCGGATTTCAGCAGTCTCACCCACCCCCTCCGAATACACCTTCAAACACCTCACTCGACGACTTACCAGAAATCTCCTTTGCCTGCTCTCGCAACATGACTTGCCTCGGCTCGTCTAGTGCTGAGCAGATCATCTTGTAACGACTGGGTGCTCCCGGTGCGGGAAGATACACCGTAGACACGACGTTAGACACCCTGCTATCGTCCTACAAACAATCCCCGGGCAACATCGCCATGGCGGCGCTATTCCAATCCTTTCGAGGCTCTGGCATGCCCAAGCGCCTGCTTCGATATGCCCTCTCACGCTTGGACCTGCTTGATGCCGAAGCCCTGGACATGGATCATCTCGATCTAGCGCTGGGAAGAAATACTGTCTTTGAGTTTAGAGATGTAGGTATCAAACGAAAAGTACGTTGGTCACCCTGATGCAAAAGTCTACCTCTACGTGCTAAATGTATCCGCGAATAGAAGCTCCAAAGGCTGCTCAGCCTGCCCTCTACATTCGGTGTCGAGAAAGCCAAGGTCCTTGTCCTTCGTATAATCATACCGATGGACTTTTATACCAGCCCCATAGTCGTTCAAGTCGATGGTGTCGATGTTCGCTTGAAAGTTCTGAGTGACGCTGCCAAGGTCGCTCAGGAAACCAGTTTCGAACCCCACGACGACCCGATATCGCCCGTGCCCAACACAGCCCATCTCGCACAGTCATTTTTAGAAACCGAGCCCATATCCGAGAGGAGGCAGCTCGAAAGCGCCCTAGCTGCGGAAAGCAACGACTTGGGTGCCTCAGTGACCATGAGTGATGATGAGAGTGAAGACGACGCGCAGTTTGGCACTGGCCAGCCGCTTTCGTTGCCGGGGTTCCTCACTGGTTTTCTGCAGGGGATTGTAGACAGAACCCAGATCACAATCCAGGATGTTGCCTTCCAGCTGGAGATGGAAGTCCCAGCTGAATGCAACTCGGCGAATTTAGAGCAGATCGCGCTGCAGATCAGCTTGGGCAGGATCGAGATAGAAGGCCTTAGTTCGGATGCGAGGCTCACCGCCAATGACCCGTCAACAGGGCTTCACCGGAAAGGCAAACGGCATTTGTCTCTTATTGACATTCGAGCTTGTCTATTATCTGAAGTAGACGCCTTTGCTGGGCTGACTCGAGCCCCGTCAATAGCCTCACCATGCATCGCTTCCTCACCAGCCATGACACGCAACCCGACTTCGAGACAAGCTACCTTTCTGTCCCAAGGAAGTTTTCACGAACAACCCATGGCAGCCCTTCAAGAGAGCTTTCGAGAGCGGCTATCTGATGACGTTGAGTCAGAAGGTTCAGGCTGTCCTCTCAATAATAGTGAGGATGCACTGACCATCTCACCTCCTTCGTCAGACGTGGAGCACCCTTTGGAACACGGTCTGCATACTTACCTGGACGAACAAGGGCCCTTGACGCCTCGCGCATCGACATACCTCGATACTCACGACGTCTCATCCTTCGCTGCTCTATCTTATTCTTCCGTGACAGAAAGCGACTCTTCATCTTCAACGCAATCAAGGACTTGTAGTCAACTACTGGATATGGGCATGACCTTGGAAAGCGACAATCTTGCTCATGCTGAACATCATCATGAAGAACCTTCATACTTGAGTCTGTACGGCTCTCGACATACGGACGCAGGTTATGAACCCCAACTCAGTTCAATGCCTACATCAGTGGACGACTTGACTCAGTCGCACCTATACACTCATCGAGAAGCCGAAAGTATGTACATGAGTGCCTTTTCACAGGCTGTTGAGCCGTCAAGATGTATGGATCAGGAAGAAGCGATGCATGGCAGAAAGTCTGAGCCGGATGGGCTGGACAGACAGCACGCAGTGGCACAGTTGCAACCCCCCGAAGACGCTGAAGCCCTTGATGAATCATCTCATGTTTCGCAAGAGAAAGCAAAAGACAAAACGTCAGCGGCTGGAGAATTTAACCAGACAGATGATTCAATCTCCGAGGATGCAAGACCAGGAACGCCAGTCATGCCGGGCGCATGGGATGAGAGTGCGGATGAAAGCCCCATAACCGTCGCTTCCTCGGCTCAAAACCAAGATGCTCGCTCGCAAGAATCGTTATATGTTGATCAAGAAAAAAGAGACTCTGACGCAGATGGATCCCTGTCGTCGCCTGCTTTCAGCAAAGCGTGCTTGCTACCATCGAAACATGACAATGCCCCCCATACCACTGAGACTCTAGCAGACGATGGTAATGCCGCTCCTAAACATCTCCCTCAACTGGTCAAACAAATATTGAAGCTTGATCACGTTTCTGTATATGTACCGTCTCAGCACCAGCATGTGCAAATACATGTCGAAACTGCCCAATCGCCAGATCAGATGCCACAAACATTAGGCCAATCAACCATCTACCCACAAGCGCCGGGAGCTTTTTCGATACACAGCTCCTCCTCTCCAAGGCATTCCCCGCAGCCTCCAACCGAGAATGCAAGCGAAGATGTAGATTCGGGACAGACGGAAGTAGAGCTGTCGCCAATCATTGTCAACTTCGACGCGTCCATCGCTTTTCTGTTGAGCATGGTAGTGGAGAGGTTGGTCAAGGCTATCAACAGTGATAAGCATCCTGCTTTTCAGGAATCAAGAGCCTCGGCAACTCCGGGCCACGAGTCGACTGCTGGAACTTGTATCAGAATCGCCGCCGAAGAAATAAGCATCAATTTCCTGAACAGACTGAGTGGTACAATTAATTCTACGCCTCCCCGTAAAGATGAGTCATCCTTTACCAACGATGAGGAAGTACTCTTGAACATGACCCTTCTGAACCTGAAAGTCTCCTCTTCGCCCTTGACCAAACATGCAACAGTCCCCATGGCAGCGAGCAGATCTGTTTTGCCGAAAAAGGGTGATATACTCACCAACATTGTGTTGGAAAAGTTCCGTTTTGGATATGCCCAGGGCGACCTTCTATCGTTCGACCGCGCGAGACAAATGAATGCCTCCATCAGAGACTCTTTCCTTTCCACCGGCCACGATGTTTCCATCGAAATTCTTCAGTCTGGTGATGGAGTCAGAACCAACATAGAAACGCTCCCTCTCGTTGTACAGATTGACTTGCCGCGGCTTGACGAGACCTTTGGGTGGTTCGGTGGCTTGAGCAGCTTCTTGAACATGAGCGCCTCGATGACTTCCACGCCTCCTATTCCGACTGCCAAGCCTCTGCAGCCGACACCGTCTGCAAAGTCAAAGGGTGTGCGATTTGATACGCCCACTGATACACAGGACAAAATGGAAACATCACGGAGCAAGATAAATATACGTATCGGAGGCTCGTTGATCGAGCTCATCGGAAAGGACTGTACCCTCGCTGCGGAAACAAGCGCTCTCAAGCTCGTGAGTCGATATGAAGGCATTGGGCTTGGATGCAGCAGGCTTCGAATTTCAGGTCCGTATCTTGGGAACTCGTTGGCAGATCCGGCGGTGACCACAGAGGTGGGAGGCATGAGACTCGAGTTTCTCACAACACCAAAGGACGCGGACCTTGAAAAGCTGCTGGAGCTCATCATTCCGTCCAAAGTCAAATTTGATCGTGAAAATGATGAAGTCATGGTTGATACTCTGTTGCGCCAAAGGAGGCAGGGTTCGGTGTTGCGAGCCACAGTTGACACAGTGAATGTATCGATTAAGAATGTCGCGCAGTTGTCCTATCTTCCTGCCCTTGGAAAGGAAATAGGCAAGTTGGCAGTCGTGGCAAAATATCTTCCCGAGGATGATCGACCTGGCTTGCTCACGTTGACACGAGTCCATAAATTGACTGTTAACTGTGAACTGTCGGAGAATATCGGGCACATTGGTTGCGAGGTGCAAGAAATCGAAGTGGGACAGATCACTGTGCCATCCCTCGTCGCGGTCGCGCTTCATGACATTCGTCTGCAACGAAACAAGACAGAAGAGCTGATCAGCTCTAGTCTCTTTGAAGGTGCCATGGAGACACCGTCCAAGGGCCCGGTTATCATGCTGCGCATCATCGGAGACGAAATGGAACCCATTGTGAAGCTGAAGCTGCAGGACCTTCGATTCGAGTACCGAGTCGCCACCATCATGGACTTACTGGACCTCGGAATCGACGCCACGCCTCAGGAATTTGAAGCAAGCCTTGCTGCATCTGTGGCAAATCTTGGCGATCAGGCACACAACGCCCTTGCGCCACCTTGTTCAGATAGCACGGCCGAGAAGCCCGATTCGTCGAGTAAACCAACTTTGCTGGACATTGGGTTGAGAGACTGTGTTCTTGGACTCAACCCATACAAACTGCCTTCAAAGATGGCCGTCGCCTTGACCGACGCGCACGTCGAAGCCGAGCTATCTCAGGACGGGCGGACCAAGGTGTCTGTTGGCATTCATAAAGCATCACTGCTCTTGACCGATGATGCTAGACAGCTCGACACGAATAGCACAGGCGGCCCATCTGGAGTGCCTAGAGGTCGTTCATCCTCGTCTGTTTCTCGACAAGTGGAAGAGATGTGTGCTCGTGGGTTTGTGGACATATGCTACATGTCATCCGCCAGCGTAGTGGCGTCTATCATCTCGGTACCGGACGGGACTGCCAAGGTGGAGGTCGAAGTGCGAGACGACTTGCTTGTGTTGGAAACGTGTGCCGATTCGACGCAGACGCTCATTGGTCTCGCGAATGCACTGAAGCCTCCCACACCGCCGTCCAAGGAGAGCAAATACAGAACCAAGGTGCTCCCTGTGCAGGACCTGCTGGCTTCGATCTCTGCCGAGGCATTTGGGCAATCGGAAGGGGAGTACGATTTTGACCAAGACTTTGCTGGCGCACAGGAGATGGCGGGTAGCGCTTCGGTGGACGATTTTGGAAGCGAGAGGATGTTTCCTGTCAACTCTCACTTTTTCGGCTCACAGCCTGCGGGAGAAGAACTCTTTGACGCAACCAAGAGCATGACCATGTCCCAGGATTCGCTAATGGAAGACACAAACGAGGGCGTCCTGTTGACGGGATTGTACGAATTCCACCAGGACGAGCTAGCAGAGAGCGTCATGAGTGAATTGGTCATTCATGACAACTTCTACGACGAGCGTGCGCCGGAAAAGCAGACGGGCTTGGTTTGGAATTCCACTACGAACTCGTACGACCGAGCGCCATCCAGCCTAGTCAAGCAGAGCCCGTTCAAGGTCTCTGTTCGCGACGTGCATGTGATCTGGAATCTCTTTGATGGATATGATTGGACAAAGACGCGTGACACCATCTCGAAAGCTGTCGAAGAGGTCGAATCCAAGGCCACGGCGCGACAAGCTGCTCGACGAACAGGCATGCAGGCGTATGAAGAGGAAATTGAAGACGAAGAAACAATTGGGGATTTCCTCTTCAACTCAATCTACATTGGCATACCGTCGAATCGCGATCCGCGAGACCTTGCGCGCGCGATTAATGAGGGGCTCAACGACAACGCGACCGACACGGAATCAGTCGTCACCACGACCATGACGATGAACACGAACCGGACCTCATGGCGTAGTCACGACAGGTCCAGAAAGCGCCTGCGTCTGCATCGCAGCAAGCACCACAAGATTACGTTTGAGTTGAGGGGCGTCAATGTGGACTTGGTCTTGTTCCCACCCGACTCGGGTGAGACGGTGAGCAGCATCGACGCTCGGGTGGAACAGTTGGATATATTTGACCACGTGCCCACGTCGACGTGGAAGAAGTTTGCCACTTACGATCAAGACCACGGCGAACGCGAGATGGGCACAAGCATGATCCATGTCGAACTGCTCAACGTCAAGCCGATCCCCCAACTAGCGGCGTCAGAAATGGTGCTTCGAGCAACTGTGCTCCCGCTCCGGCTACACGTGGACCAGGACGCTCTCGATTTCATCACCCGGTTCTTCGAGTTTAAAGATGAGACGGCAGCTCCAGTGCATGCTTCGCCCAGCGACATACCGTTTTTGCAGCGCGCTGAAGTCATGGACATCCCGGTCAAGCTAGACTTTAAACCCAAGCGCGTCGACTACGGGGGTATCCGGTCCGGCCACACCACCGAGTTTATGAACTTTATCGTTCTCGAAGAGTCCCGCATGGTGCTGAGGCACGTCATCATCTACGGCGTTGCGGGCTTCGATCGGCTAGGCAAGACCCTAAACGATATATGGATGCCCGACGTCCGCACAAACCAGCTCCCCGGTGTCGTCGCCGGCCTCGCGCCAGTACGATCCCTCGTTAATATTGGCAGCGGCTTCCGGAACCTCATTGAGATTCCCCTGCGAGAATACCAGAAAGACGGCCGCATCATCCGAAGTATCTCCAAGGGCGCTGTTGCCTTTGCCCGCACCACCGGCACTGAACTAGTCAAGCTCGGTGCGAAGCTCGCCGTAGGGACACAATACGCTCTCCAGGGCGCGGAGGGCCTCCTCACCGAACATACCCAGCCCGAGAATATCAGCAGCCCCTGGGACGTGGAGCACGACTCCGACCCAGAGGAGAGGAAGCAGATCTCGCTGTACGCGGACCAGCCTACGGGTGTACTGCAGGGTATCCGCGGGGGATTCCGATCTTTAGCCAGGGATATGAATCTCGCGCGGGATGCCATTATCGCGGTGCCAGGGGAGGTCATGTCCACGCAATCGGCTGTCGGGGCTGCGAGGGCGGTGCTGAACCGGGCGCCGACTATTATATTACGGCCAGCGGTGGGGGTCACAAAGGCTATTGGGCAAACGCTCATGGGGGCTACGAATACGTTGGACCATGAGAATCGGAGGAGGATTGGCGAGGTGAGTTTCCGTGTGGTCTCCTTCAGGTGTGACTTTGGTTCATGGCTTTGGGTGAGGATGTGCTAACGCTGGGGTAGAAATATAAGCATTAGACGGTTGACTGTATGGACTGGACTTGTGTGGATGTTTGAAGCGTGATTTAAGGAAGCTGTGAGGGGGTTTTCTTGTGTTGCTGTGCATACATATGCTTGGCGTTTTGATTTGGTGTTATTGCTATTTTGTTCTGAAGCCTTCTTCTTTCTCTCTTTCTCTCTTGAACTCTTTCTCTCTTTCTCTCTTTCTCTCTTTCTCTCTTGAACTCTTGAACTCTTGAACTCTTGAACTCTTGAACTCTTGAACTCTTTCTGATCTGTTTTTTTTTCACGTAGTATCTTCTTGCTGGCGTCTCATTTGGTGGGTTAGACTATCTTAGTTAGGTTTTGTTTTTTTGTTGTTTTTTTTTGGGGGGGGGGGAAACCTTGCGCAGCGTGGATGAGTACACGGATGAAGACGATGAGGGCACGAACATACAGGAATTATTGTGTTTTTCGTACCACTATAGATTGAGATTGTGTATCATTGAATCCAGGGGTGGCAGACTGTGTACATGGGACAGACAGGACGTTGTGTCTGCCTTTAGACGTGAAACCAGCAGTATGTTGAAACTTGAGCCGTTGCTGCCAGACCAAAGACTTCAGAGAACTGGCAGCCTATTCATGTAGATGTGATGACGACTGAAAGTGAGATGCCCATAGCTACATACTCATCGTGGTGATGTCCCTGTCCCGTCCTGTCCTGTCCACCTCTTCCGCCTCATCACCTCAAAGTCACCCCCGTCATCCCAGTCTTGTCTCATCATGTCCATCATCCCAATCCTCTTCCATCCCTCGCCGCCCAGTCTCGTTCAACTCACCCCAATCACCCGATCACCCCACCATCTCAATTCTCAATTCTCAATTCTCAATCCCCATCTCCCTCTCCTCCCTCAACCTCTCCGCATTAGCCTCCACCCACCACCGATGCGTCTCCTCCCCCCCTCTCCACACCCCCTCCTCATCCACCTCCTCCCACGGCTTCGGACTCAATATAAAATGCACATTCTTCACACTCTCATCCCGCCACATCGCCCCATGCACTTCCCCCCTCCTCATCGTCTTGAGCGCATTATACACATACGGCAACGCGACCCACCGCCCCTCATACAGATCCGCCAACAGATCCTGATCCGGGAAGGTATACCCCTCCCCATGCGAGTCCATTCTCGCCAGAATCTCCTGGAAGAGTACCTCCGAGGGCCGCACGACGAGTAACCCGCTGTTGAGGGCCCCGAGCGTACGGGATGGTTCCACGCCTTGGATCTGCGCGAGGGCTGGGTCCGCGTGCTGGGCTGTGAAGGCGCAGTTGGAGGGCGTCCATGTGGAGGGGTAGTGGGATCGTTTGAGGGGATTGCAGATACACGCGTGGGAGGCGGCGAATAATCTTGTTCCGCTGCCGCTGCCAGTCTCAGCACCAGTACCAGCACCAGCACCAGCACCAGCACCAGTACCAGTACCAGTACCACTACCAGTATCAGCAGAGGAAGACGCAGCAGGCGGCTCATCAAGCTCCACCTCCATCAACTCATCCATATTCCTCCTCACCACCATATCCGAATCCAGACACACGACGCGCGAAAACTGCGTCAGCTGAAAGACAACCAGCTTCGTCCAGCAGTCATTAAAGCGCGGGTCCTGATCATAGCGCTTCCCAGACCGGGGCGCCAGGAACGGCACCGCCAGGCAGGGGATCTTGCGGGCTTGGATGGCGGAGAGGGCCGAGGGGGATAGAGAGGGCGTGTAGAGCGCCAGGAGGGGGTATTTGCTGTGTGCGGCGCGGAGGGAGTGCGCGAGGGTGAGGAGGCCGGGGAGGTAGGCTGCGTTGGTGATGAGGCTGACCCAGACTGCGTGCGTTACTGTTAGTCTCCCCTTTTTTTTTTCTTTTTTTTTTCTGCTGTCTCCTTTTCTGTTTCTGTTGGGATGGCTTTATTGTGATGGAGGGAAGGCTCTTGGATGGGCCGTGGGAAAGGTTGCGTTAGATTAGGAGGTGCATATGTACATACCTTTGTCTGAGGTGACGGGGAGGGAGGGTTGTTCAGGCATGGTGCGCGATGAAGGCGAGGAGAGTTCCTGGAGAGGAGGGCGCGTTCTTTAGGGGATGATTCGGAGTATGGGCTTTCTGGGAACGAATGAGTGATGCGTAAAGAATGAATGGATGAGAGGGCGCAATGTTGGTGCGTGATGGACGTCGAGGGGAATATGAAGGTAGGTTACAGGTTGTACATACATTATACTCCGGAGTCCGTACATAGGTACCTGATGTAATACTCCGTACGGGGTACAGAAACCGGCGAGTTGCCTGCCGAGTGGGGCATTGCGCCGATTTGCGCGAATGGATCATGAGTTTACTCCGTAGCGGGGCGGGGAGTTTGAACTTTGACTCTTGAGGACTTGGGCCGCGGCAAGGATTTAGCCGCGTTCGTTGGCTGAGGGATCCCATGTCATCGTCATCAGACACAATGTCGTCACACGACTCCATTGTACTGACTCCTTCAACCTTGTATACCCACCTAAGGTACGGAGTACACACATACTTGAATTACACAGCAATGAGCATACACCATATCATCAACCGTACCTATCCGACGAAGCCCTTCATCACGTCGTAAAGACACACCAATCAAAAGAGAAAAAGAGACCCGACATAACAAGTAAAATACAAATTACAGAAAAAACAGCCGCCTCTGTTCCAATATTGTTTGTGCCTCTGTTCAGTATTCAACTGGCCCCTGCAACACCACCGGGGGTATAATCCAAAAAGCAAACGATTACAAGATAATACAATACAATCACCAACTCTACACTCCGCGGAACATTCTCACAACGAGAAACCACATTGCTCCCAGGAACTTGAACGAACTAAGACCAGCAACGCTCCACAGCACAATCGCCATGTAAATGTTTGATCGTTCCGCCGCCTGTTTCGCCGGATCGCTGCCCCCAGGCGTAATTCTCTCCAAGCCACCCGTGCTGAGAACCACAGCCGCCAATGCGAAATTGGTAATCATCCAAATCAGCACCACACCCGTTCGCACACCACGGTAGTAGTCCATTTGCTTCTCCTGCAGCTGGCTGGGTGTGAGCGGCGCCTTGACTTCCTGGTGTTTTGTGCTGAAGAGCGCCACATCTCGTTGGTACTGCGCGTTCAAATCACCGCTGTCTGGCATTTCCGTCTCCGCAGCTCCCTTTGATGTGTTGACGGATGGCAACTTCTCCGCCTTGTCGTCGCCCTTGGTTCCCCAAGACACGTCGTGTGTGTTGCAGAATGCGTATACGTTGAGCACGTTGGTGTACGTGGGTGTGAGCAGCAGGTACTGGATAAAGGACGTGATCATGTGCCAGGGGTCAAACATGATGATGGAAGCAATGAGCCAAATTCCATAGGTTGACATGACGGAAATGATGAGTGTGTAGAAGACGGGATTTTTGAACACTTCGCCTACGGTAAAATGAGTACCGCTATGGAGATCTTTGATGACGGCCTTGACCGCGATGAAGATGGCTGCGAACATTAAATATCTGTAAAGGCTCGTTAGCTGCTATCCAGGATACCGTGCAATGATACTGAGGAATCGGTAAAAGTTACTCACATCATTATACCGGCCCAGAACCAGACCATGGCAGTAAACAGCTTTCCAGACCCCGCGGGACGATTGCCCATCGCGAGGACAAAACACGTCACCAAAAAGACTCCGTACAGCCAGGTGAATACCACACCCAATATCATACCTGTCTTGCCCAACAGATCATCAGAACCGAGACTGGTCGTAAGGATCTTGAAAACCAGAAAGAAGTTGCCGATAGCAAACCACGCGAAAACCATGTTGATCGTGTTGAAAACAAACTCCACAAAGAACGCCATCTTGCGCAAAATGGAATGATCAGAGCGGAAAAATTCGTGAAAGTGGGCAATGGCATAAATGGCAGCGAAGAACGATCCGTTGAGCCATCGTCGCCGCTGCAGCACCAGCTCCGTCACCGTGTCCGGCACATCAGTCTCACCCGTAGCAGACTTGACGTACTGAAGAATCCAGTGGCACTTTCTCTTCGTCACAATCTCAAAACACAGGATTCGATCCTCGGCCAGGTACATGTTGGATTCGAATAGACCAGCGCTCGTTCCACCATGAAGAGTCTCGCCCAAAAAGTACTTCTCCAGCGGGCCCTTTCCTCTGTCGTCATTCTGCAGCGCCACGTATCTGTAGGCCGAAAAGGCACCGGGCAAGACGGAAATAAACCCAAATGCAGACTCGAGCGGTTTGTCCAGAATGTTGCTCATCTTGTACTCAAAGTTCTGAGTCGCCACTAGCGGATTAATCAGGTTTTTACCACCCCTGCCCAACATGGCCTTGATTTCACCACAAGCACCTCCGCACATGGGCTCCAGATCAAACGCCTTCCACAAGTGATAGATGGAGTTGTTACCAGGACGGGTACCGGCATCAAGGAGCACACAAATATTCGGTTCCAGGACGGGACCAAATGCATTGAAGAACCACCGATGCGAGTTGATCTTCTTCTGGTTCTTCTCTTTGAGGCAGAATAGCATTTGCACTGGTTGGCGTCGGTGGACAAGAGAGACGACATCATTCTTGAGTTGCAAATGTGTCTGTGTCGTGTACTCGTAAATGTGTGCCGTGACATCCTTGCCGTTGACTTGCTGCTTCGCAATGCCCTCCTGGTAGACGCCCATGCCTGACAGGAGCGCCTTGGTTCGGGGGTTGATTTTGGCACGTCCATCGCTCACGACGCACACCATGATATTTTTCCACGCGTCCTTGCCCCATGTTTTGCTGTTTGGTCGATTGCACATGTACTCGATATTCTTAAAGACTCCAATCATGGTCCTTGCAAACAGTACCTCGTCTTCGTTATACATGGTGACCACAATGAAAAGCTCCGTCTTGCGGGTCTTTCCAAAGAGCACCTGGCGTAGAGCGTAGTTTTCCCTCTTGAAATCGGACGGGTCGCACGTCGCGGCGGTATATCGCATGTGTGTGAATTCATCACGCTCGCCGTGCGGAAGTTGTTGTAACAGGACAGGAGGTACAGGGCAATCGAGGATAAGATTGCCATTGTAGAGTGTGACTGCCTTGACCGTTTTCCATCGCTTGATTCCTCCTC
The DNA here is from genome assembly GCA_018360575.1 of Claviceps sp. LM454 group G7. Classification (NCBI taxonomy): domain Eukaryota; kingdom Fungi; phylum Ascomycota; class Sordariomycetes; order Hypocreales; family Clavicipitaceae; genus Claviceps; species Claviceps sp. LM454 group G7. Next base: position 26,543 of record SRQL01000355.1, read on the forward strand.
CAGGTGTCGCCTGTCGCTGGTCTTGATACGGCTCTTCGAAGCCCTGTGAAGAATGCGTTTCTAGCATGGGCCGACGATCATCAAGTTCGTACCCCTGTGGATCTTGAGGTTGCTGGTCGTAATAATCTGGCTCGTATGACTGTTGGTACTCGGTTTGAAGTCGTCCGGGGTAGATGTGTACATCGCCATCAAGCGACTGCTGAGCATGGCCCCCAAAACCATCGGATGGCCTTCTGCTTTCCACGAGATGCTACTCTTGTCAGTTTGATGGAGAGACAAGGGTGGTCAACATCTGGAAGCCAACTATTCCATACCGGCTGAAAATTGTCAAGCTGGTCGCTTGGAGTGTGATATCTTTGGGGTGCTGGAGTGAGACGCTCCTGACTCGGACCAAAAGGATTCTGGTTATACTGTTGGATGGGATGCTCCATTGGCGAAGGGCTCCTGGCAGGGTACCGAGGATCGCCGTACCCAGTCGGCATGTTGTTTTCGGCTGCAATCAAGATTGTACTGTTAGAAGTGATGAGACCAAAGGGAAAAGGCTGAAGAAAACCACAACGATAAATGTGTAACGGAAAAGGAGCACACGTGGTGCAGTCACTACGAGCACAGTCCACACTCTCCCCCCGCCCGACAATGAATGAGGGTCTGGTCTTGACAAAGCTTGTAATTAAAGATACAGGGGTCTGTCTGGGGGCAAGGTGATCGAGGTGATCGTCGCAGATTGGCAACTGAGCAGCGAGACGCCTCGGCGGACTCCGGAGTCATGGATCTCGGGCCATATCCGAATTGGACAACTTACTGGGTGGTATTCGTCCGTACGACATTTTGCCAATGGTTTGAGGTACGATACAGTGATATCGTCAATTTTGGATGCGATATACGGGATTCTCGAAGCACGCGAGTCGATCGTATCACCCTCAGCTTGGCGACAGAAGAGCGCAAAGGCGGAGGAGTGGTACGAAGTAACGTTTCGCACAAACCGGCGAACAATGACGCTCAAGAAATCGGTGGCAGAAGTGAAGTCGTCGTGTGGCCGGTGCCAGTGCTCGAGCGTTTGCGACGGCAAGGAGGTTGCGATCTTTTAAATTAACCCTGGCCCCTTTGTCGTCATCAAAACAAGGGTTGCGTCTCGGCCCTCGAAGTGCAAGTGAAGTATGAATACCAGCGCCTTTCAGCAACTATTCGTAAGGGCTATGGCGCACCAAGGCACGAGAAGAATAAAGAAACTGATGGCGGAATTGATGGCGGAACTGATGGCGGATTGCCAACAAAGGAACCGGAGAACAAAGAGGGAGCAGACAAGAAAAGATTGTTGGGTTTCAAGTTGTGAGCGAAAGTAGAAAGTAGGTACCTGCTACCTATCTATGTATGTAGGTAAATAGAGGGAGGAAGTCACTCGAGTTTCAAGTTGGTTCGCGCCAAGCTGCAGGGGGGAACGGTGTTGCCTCGTCGTCCCTTTGCCGGACAACAAGGTTGCACGTCCTTGCATACAGCATAGACTGGGGAGTACTTGAGACTTGGTTCTGAAATGTATGTGTGAAGAAGTACCTGCTGGGTACCGCGTTTGTGGCGGGGGAGTATTCGCGCGGCTGATGATGCCTCCCATTTCCGCTCCTCAATTTTCTCTCATGTTTAAGGTGACGTATTCTCGAAGCTGCGCCTACTCATGCCACCCAGGCCTTGCCATCAACACAAACTTACAAACTGAGGCAGCCGATCAGCCACTTGAAGACCACATGGTAACGTTATCCTCTACGGGTTGCCCTGGGCATTGAGGCTCCACGAGCCGCGAACTCTCAATGACCATTGACGGCAGTGCAGTGGCTGAGCGGTCATCCGCATCGGAGCGCGAAGCACAAGGAACAAAGACGGATTCGCCGAGTCCACCTGATGATGTACAGTAGAAACTCGTTATAACGATTTTCAGTTGGACGATATTTTCGATAAACCGATGATTTTTGATCGAAAATTTGGGTTCGCCTAACAAATAT